>JADDOH010018326.1:0-30902 GCA_016648135.1 Agrypnia vestita
TGAAGGCTATTGTGGAAGCGGATCCATCGCAAACCACATCCGAGTTAGCTGCAGGCTGCGGTGTTAGTGATAAAACTGTTTTAATCCACTTGAAGCAAAGTGGTAAGGTGAAAAAGCTTGAAAGGTGGGTACCTCACGAATTGAGTGAAGCAAATCAACAAACGCGCGTTGACTGCTGCGTGGCATTACTCAACCGGCACAATAATGAAGGGATTTTAAATCGAATCATTACCTGTGATGAAAAGTGGATCCTGTACGATAATCGGAAGCGCTCATCGCAATGGCTGAACCCTGCAGAACCAGCCAAACCATGCCCCAAACGAAAATTGACTCCAAAAAAGTTACTTGTGAGCGTTTGGTGGAATAGTGCTTGTGTCGATTCACTACAGCTTTCTTATATATCTGGCCAGACGATTAGCGAGCAAGATGTCTAGTGTCAAGCAAACTGCAAAAACCATGATGGAAAAGCTCAGCTGCTAAAAAACCGCGAGCTGGTTAATCGCTCTAGGCCACTGCTGCTTCATGATAACGCTACACCACACACAGCACAAATTAGAGGAGCTTCAATTGGAATGTCAAAGACATCCACCGTACTCTTCGGACCTTGCCCCAACAGATTACCATTTTTTTCGAAATTTGGATAACTTCTTGCAAAGGAAAAAATTCAACTTCGATGGGGCAGTCCAAACCGCCTTCAAAGATTTTATTGATTCCCGTCCGAATGGTTTTTTTAGTAAAGGGATCGATGAACTACCTATAAGATGGCAAAAGTGCATAGATAGCGATGGTACATACTTTGATTAAATAAATATATTATAATAAAAAAAAATCGGCTTTATGTTCCTCCCATACTAAACGCCAATTTCATATGTAAGGACCTAATATTATATTAGTATAGATATATTCAAATACTGAAATTTACCAAACAATTATCAACAATTTGTAATGTAAGTGATTTTCTTACTAATCGCTTTCATTTTTGAGCGATGAAGTCCTATTATTTGTTGAAACTTATAACTAGTTTGTCTGAATTTTGAGATGAAAATGAGGTCAAAGGTGATTTATTATTTGATTTCCGGCAGATCTCATCTTCCTTCCCCGAAACAATCCACACCGCAGTAGCGGAGGTATCTCTCGCGCTTGAGCTGGTATGAGGTGGGATCTTAAAATTGATGGAATATGACAATAGAAATTGAAAGTTTTTTATTTTTTTATTATTATTTATTTATTGTCATTTAACCTACATAATTTCATGAATACAAAAATACATTCGTACAATAATGGCGTTTTACTCGCCATAAAGAAGTTAACGCTCGTGCTTATGGAGGGAGTAGAGTCACATCATATTATTCTTTTTTGGTTTTCATAGGCTTACGACCTATCGTACGGCTAGCTTAAGTGATCATTTTGCACGGTGCAACGTTCACCTATTCCGCCCTCAGAACGTTCACACAATATAATTTTTTTGAAAGTTGTAGGTATATATTTTCTAAATAAGTTTCTTTCATATATTAAAAGGGACTTTTGCTAGAGATATCTATAGTTCTCTCTATTTATCATATTAATAAAAAAATGTATATTGTATGTATATATGAATTATTTTTGATGTTAAATGTTACAATTTTAATGCGGATGAATGATGGTCATTAGCAAAGTTTCGATTTCGGTTTTTGATTATCAAATATCAGAGTGTTTACAAATCTAACGCCTTGACCCTTAAAATTCGACGTTTCATTTCATCAACATTTTATAGAGTTTTATGGGTCATAGAGCATGACGTGATTCAAAACTTAGAAATATTAACCATAAGTTTGTTTCGCCTTCCCCGTTCACGTATATTTGATATATCTGCTTGAAGATTATGAAATTTGTTCGAAGCAATCACCTCTAAGGAAACCTTTAAGGGAGTATTCTAGTCTAGAGGCACGAATTTCGGGCGTTTTTAGAGCTTTTAAAAAAGAAACAAATAATATTTTTAGTATAAATTTTTTATGATTCGTTTATTTATATTTTAAGAATACATCAAAAATTAAAAAATAATAAAAAATTTAAAACTCAAAAAGTTATCAGCTGGTTAAGTGGGGGGTCCAAAAAAAAAGGGATGTCCTGGCGAACATGGTTCAAACCCTTGTGATCATTTGAAACAAAAAATTCTAACGGATTCTTAATTAGTAAAGATGTCATTATCGCCCCAACCTCGGAGAAATAATTTTTTTTTTAAAAAATGGCGGCCGTTTGAAAAAAATCACCTTTTTTCGCGTTTTTTTTAACAGTTGAATTTTTTTAAAATAAAAATTTCAACTTTAATCTGGTAGGGGCAATAGAGTAGTGATGGGTCCGCTCTGTACTCACTACTACAATGTAGTACTACATTACATTGAAGTGCACACTTCGCACGTTTTGAAGTATAGTGCACACTACAAACTACAAACACCAAAGTTATTGAAAGTATAAACTTCAAATAGTACACTTCATTTCAAAGCGAACACTACAAAGTACACAACTTCAAAGTTATCGAAAGTATGAGAAACATACTTTAAATAGTGCATTTTTTACGTGAAATTTTTGGGAAGTTGATGTAGCTAAACGAAGAAATCTCTGGAAACTGTAACAAACCCCCCCCATGGTTTGAAAATTTTTTGGAATTGAATGAAGAAATCTGGCTGGCGACCTTTTTTTTTTAGGTCGCCAAATGTTAAATTTTTATTTGGGAAAAAAATATACTTCATTACTTCATTTCATTTCACTTCACTTCATTAATACTACAATTACTTCATTTCATTACTTCACTTCATTAAAACTACAATTACTTCATTACATTACTTCACTTCATTAATACTACAATTACTTCATTACTTCACTTCATTTACTTCACTTCATTTCGTAGTACTACAATTACTTCACTTCAAGTAGTTTTTACTACAATTGTAGTGTACACTTTGTAGTCTTCAAACTGGTGAACGTGTGTGTGTTGTAGTCTTCATTTTGAAATGTAGTTTTTCCCTTCGCTATTACTATCGAGGAATGTATAGAAAAGGTTCACACAAAAATTTAGATAAATCGGTTCAGTAGAACTTGAGATATCATGTCCGCCAACTTGAAAAATGAAGTTTCTAGAAAAACGCATTTAAAGTTCTGAGTAAAGTTACAGTACAGTATACTAGCATATTTTTAATCGGCGATTCCTGCTTCATACAATGGACCTTTCTCCACTTCAAAGTGTTCATTCTCTGAAGTTCTTTATTGTAGACGAGCAGCATTTGAAGCATCCGAAGTTCGGATTTCAGAGCGTTCGATCTGAACTTCGTCCGTTTCCCAGCGAACGCATGGGCTTCTGGACCAATCGTGATTCCCATAACGTTTAGTATTTTTAGAATGGGTATAAAACCTTCACTGAAAATACTAACAGAGAGTAAAATAACAATTTCAATGGTCCGCGTTCCTGCATAATGTGTTTCTGAGCAAAAGTCCATATTAAAGAATTCAACGATTTTTATATTTTAACGTATAACGAAAATGTTATATTTTGCTTACATGTAGAACACAAAATTAATAATAAAAGTGATGAAAAAATAGATAAAAATTCTAAAATGCAACAGCCGTAATTTTTTTCTATTATAACTTCTTCGTCACCCGATCTTTTCAATTTTGCTGCGGATGCACTAGTGAAACTTATTTCTTCTTTTACAATATGTTGATTACCTCTAAATTGTATTTTCGTCTTTCTATATGCACGCTTAGCAGCATATGTATTTTGAACTTTTTTATCCATTTTACACGAAAACTATAATATTGACTCAAAATATTTTTTAAATATTCGCAGAGAACGCATGTCAACGATGATAAAGATTGACTCGATACTAACCTGAACTAAATAGTAAAACGAAAAGATTTCAAAAAAATACGTTAATATGACCTTCAGTTAAATATACATTATTTATGCATAGTATATAAGAAAGGTTTTATGAGGTAATCCATCCACAGGTAGCCGGCAACGTCGCCCCTCTATTGTTCGATTTGTTCCGGTTACTTACCGCGCCATCGAAATCGCTGTATCTCGGTAAATAATTGGAATTTTGAAAATCCTCAAAGGAATTTTGAAAAATTCCTTTGAGGACATAATTCTGAATGTCTAAACTTACCAAAAGTACAAAAAAAAAATTTTGATTTTTTAAAATTAAAATTTCTAGACTAGAATACCTCCTTAAGTGCCATTTGTTTGATCAGTAGTTCAAGTAAAAGTAAAGCGAAATACATAGATTTTTTACGAAAACGGACGTTTTGATTGGTGGAAAACGCAAAAATCTATGCTTTTTCTTAATTATTACTCTTACTTTTGATCCAACAATCGACCCAAAGTCATCCCCAAATAACAGAAAGCGCGAGTGTATAATTACTTTTTAAAATATTATTATTAAGTTAAAAAATAACAATGGGCCCAGGTGAGAGCCTTGTGGGACAATCAAGAATGTATAGAAACACCCTAACGCGAGTAGACAATAGGAGACAAAGGTTTTTAATTTTTGAGATAGCTCGTCTTTAATTTTACCGTCCGAGAAACCAATCTTGTACAGCCTTCAATAAGACATCATTATATGCAGTTCCTCGCGATTTCGATCCACCACTACATACAGATAGTCACTGAGTCTTGTATTTAATGTCTGACTGTACATTTTTAATGGAAACAACGTTTGGTCTAGAAATTTATGTAAATTAATATCGGAGACATCATCATCATCATCATCACTCTTGGCACTACAACCCCTGGTGGGTCGTGGCCTCCTCAAGAGTCTTCCTCCACTCATCTCGGTTTAGTGCCAGCTCTCTCCAGTTCCGAAGCTCCAAGGCAGAAATGTCTTTGAGGACGCTGTCACTCCATCTTAATTTTGGCCTTCCTAAGCTCCTTCGCTCTATTGGCCTTGAGTTCAGTAGGGACTTTGGTGCTTGATTCTCGGACATTCTCTCCACATGACCCAGCCACCGCAGTCTTCCCAGTTTTATAAATTTTGTGACGTTCAGCTCCTTAAACAGAAGATAGAGCTCATTGTTGTAACGTCTGCGCCAAAGTCCATTTTCTAGAACCGGTCTGAAGATACACCTCAAAATTATAATTTCAAAAGCATCCAGTGCTCGTTCATTCTTCATAGTTAGTACCCACGTCTCAGCTGCATACATGAGGATTGGCCTAATAAGCGTTTTGTACACTAATATCTTGGTATTTCTGGACAGCAGTCTGGATTTCATCTGCTTTTTAGGCGGAAAAAACAGCGATTTGCGTTCACTATGTGCTTCTGGATATCTGTAGTAAAATTGTTGTTTGTACAATAAACAATTGTATGCTTCTGGAGCCTGGATATGTAAATCGTTTCAAAATTTTGACTTCCACTTGTTGGGATTTAAATCGGGGACAAAAAATGCTTTAATAATATTATATTTAATTTTTATGATATATTATTCCAAGTATCAGACGTCTACTTCTATTACGGCGTGACTAGAGCCCCATAATTAAACAGCCCGCTGGAACACGGTACGCCCATTAAGGGAGGAAGTCCGCCAAACTTCTCACTCTGCGGACCCCACTGCCGAGTCACTGACCTATTAACCCTCATCCGCCCCTGCTCCATATTTGATAAATAATAGTTTGCGATTTATTTACGATAAACATTATAGTAGACGGGCCACGTGTACTACGCTTTACTACGAGTACCTTCAAAACACGAAAATGCTTTCTCCATCTCAACCTTCGCAATATTTGTGGAAATAATCAACATTCCTTTGCTTTATTACTGCAGGGAAATTTTTCCAAAATGATGCTAAATAAAAAAATAATATATTATAATAATAACTTAGTATGTTATCGTCATGAGATGGAAGAATCAGAAATAATTACACTAAATTGGAAATTGCTGGGAGATTCTAGGATGGTCCACTGGATTTAGGAAGCATCGAGAAAGCGACATGAATACGTGTCTATAAATAAGAATAATTTACAGTACCGCGGCGGGGCATTTCTTGTTTTGGAGTTTCTACCGGTGCGATATTAGCGACACACCGTAGCGATCGATACGCAAGTGTGAGCCGATCAAAATTAATCTTATTACGAAAGTTGAACAGAATTTTCTCGAAAGCGTTAACAAGCGATAATAAAGTATTCAAAGATGCGTGATAAATTAATTAATTATAATATCAATAAATTAATGAATTATTTCCAACAAAATATTTGCAGTCTTCGAGCAGATGGTGGAATATGAGATTGACCATTCTTAAAATTATGGCATTTGGGTTCGTTTTCAATAAGGATTATCAAGAGTGGCCGTGTTCGGTAGAAATTAATCAAACACCCGAGAAGTCATTAATTTAATGGTCAGGCAGAGAAGTTCATAAGTGGTTCCTGATTTATGAAGTTGATTATTTAATGATTTTTTGATAATATTTGTATTCAGAGAACTACACGGCCAAGGTCGCTAATCGCGTGTTTTTTTATAGTTATTGTACATATATAATCCTAACGCCTTTCTGTGTGTCACAAGGTCACATGTCACAACTTCCTTAGAAATGTGGACACGAGACTTTGCTAAAAATTGTAACGATTGGATGTGAAAGATGGCTTCTTTCCTTTCCTTTCCTAAGGGCCGGTGTTTTGATCAGAAGTAAGAGTAATAGTGAGAAAAAAGCATAGATTTTTGCGTTCTACACCCGTTTTCATTTTCGTAAACATTTATGCTGCTTGCTTAACTATTACTCTTATTACTAATCAAACAACCGACCCCTAAGGGGTTACACAAAGCTGACATTTTCAAAAAACTTTTTTAACTTTACCTTATAGTTTGAAGTTTTAAGTTCTATAATTTGAATGATCACTCATTGAAAAGTTTCAAAAATTGACAGTTATAGCAATTCGAAGCTAGCATCCTAGGTGAAATTTCAAATGAATTTCATTACCTATTCCTTTTCTCGAAACTTAATTTTTTTCCACATTGTGAGACAATTTTTATACATACAACTAACAACATTATCATAATGAATTTTTAACTTATTTTCAAAATTATTTTCAAACTAATCTCATTTGCGCAAAAAAGTTTTTTCAATATGCTTGATTAAGGACTTTTTAAAATTATACTTGTATTTATTTATTAATGACAACAGTACCTCCTCACTAGGACAATCATGTGTCGATGTGGACACCACACACATACAAAAACATTCTTACACTACAATTGTTTAAAATTTACACTTAATTCTCACTTTAATTACTTTACTTAACATCATTTAACAAAAAAATAATTAAAATTTTCATTTCACTCAAATTCGACACATGATGTCCACCGGCTGCGCGCGTCACGTCAAAGGGCCTCTGTAGGACTGCACAAAGCTCCACCGTTTTTGTAAATTAAAAAATAATTTGTTAATGAAACATGTTAACCAATGCACGCCGCAAACATAATTTGTTAATGAAACATGTTAACTAATACACGCCATAAAAAATAATTTGTTAATGAAACATTTTAATCAATACACGTCGCAAACAATGATACTAAAACATTATTTATTTATTTATTTTATTTCTACGGTTTACACCTTTTACAATAAAATAAGAAACTTATATATATCTAGATAACATTATAAATGTGAAGAATATCTGCGTACATGATAGTTTAAAAATGTATGCGTATGCATATATACATACATATGAAATTTATAACACAATGTCTATCTGTACAAGTACATAAATCACAAATTAATTAAAGACAGTTATAAAGTATATATAAGTAAGAACAAAGGCATGTATTCATATACGTATTAACTAAGTGTAATCAAATAAATTAACGGTAAAGTGTTCGTTAAGGAGATTTCGGTAACGACTTAAGTTGATGTTGAGAATATCTGCAATTTGTGCATACTCGTTTCCTAGGATGGAAAGTCTGTTGATCGTGGAGTATTTTTGGTGAGATGTGTTGCTTTTGTTGCAGTGAAAGGATGCTTATTTTAAATTCTTTATTTAAAATATAATAGAAACCTAAAAGGTTTATGGATAACATTTTTACATGATTCAATATAGGAATATAATAATAATATAATTTAGATACGTCATTTTTTTATAGTTGGCCGAGTTTTAGTATTTTCGTCACATCTGTTTTGTCAGTGGTCAGTTGTTTGGTCTGTTGTGGCAGGTCATTGTATAGTTTTAATCCGTTGCAAATTAGTCGGGATTGTCCTGTTTTTGTTTTGGCGTGTGTTATGTGATAGTTTTGAGCCATTCTAGTTTTGTGTTGGTGTTTTTCATGTATTTTGTGTAATTTTATGTCTTCGTCTTGTATTTCGCCAATTGCTAGTCTGTGAATGATTTTAAGTGTTTAATTGTTGTGATATACGGTATACATTTCCAGTTGGTGTCCGGTATTCCAGATCAGAGACCATTTTTATTATTTCGTTTTGCTGTCGTTGGAGTCTGTTTAGGTTAGTTTTGTTTCCGGTTCCCCAGATATATGAGATCAGCAATAATGTCTGTCGCTAAGTTTAATTAGACCTGTGTATATGTGCAATAGTGTTAAAAAAAATTGAATTTAAATCTATTTTTTGATTCCTCAAGGTAAGATGTTACTTGTTAAATACAGCGGAAAATAAACATCGATGTCGGTCGGGAACTCCAGACGGCGGCCGAGAGATGGCATCACGCAACAAATCATCCATTTTTATGGCGCGGCTGTGCGTTATCTGATTGGTGGACTGACACGAACGAGATTCCTGTATCTTCTCCCATCTATCGATGCGTACCTTTTACCTTTCGGGCGCTTCTTCGTGCCGGCGTCTTACTGCGGGACCGCTGTTAACGCCTTTTTACCGCGCTTGCATTAGCTTCACCTGTCTGTCTGGACGGAATCTTATAATCGATATTTCACCCGCTTACAAATATCCAATTGAGATGAAAATTTGCACACGTACGAATTCTCGAATGAATCAATTAATGCATCACGATTAGTTTATCAACATGTGCTAAGCAAAAGATGGCGCTAGTTTCCTACTTTGTAGTTTTTGAAAACCACGCTGATATTGAAATGTACTAAAAATAAATTTTCGGCCAAAAATTTTTTACCACACTCTCCAAATAAAAGCGAGGGCACTTTGCCTCCATCAACAACAATTTTCTGTAATCCTTACCAATATTGTAAGCACTCGTATAATATATATTATTTACAATTCTTACTCCCTTTCTTTTAATTCGTAGCGTCTGCTTGCTTGCTTGTCTGTCGAAAAAACTTTGGATCGATTTTTAACCTTTTTCCCGTGATCCAATCGAGCTAAAACTTTGCAGACAGACTCGCGGCGACGATAAAAATGATCTAACAAATTTTCGTTTAAAAAAAATAATAATTATAGTATGATTTTGGATTTTTAGATTTTTTTTATTACTCCCTAATTTTTATTACTGTATAATAAAAATTTGGTTTTTATGGGTTAGTTTTTTTTATGAATGCGTGCGTGAGGTGATCTAATGATGCTTCCACGAGAGTGAAAATTAATGCTATTGCTAAATGCGACATCTTTGGGTAAAATTCTAACATGTGTGCTCTCTCCGTATTTATATTATGAAAACATATGAGAATTAATTAAATGTAATAAAATGCACGCATTTAATTTAAGTTTTTCGGGTTTTTTTCAAGTTTTTATTATTGAAAAATTGAAATTGAATTGAAAATTAATAATGCGATGAAAAATTCTGAAATATTTTTTATAAAAATGGAGATTCGAAAACTAAATACATGTCGCATCAGTATTCTTACTATTTTAAATTATGCTAAACGCTTTTGCTACAAAAATAGTACTAACTTGCTGGCGTCCTGGAATGGGGCTCTAAGCACCGACCATTGAAGCACTAGACGAGAGTTACAACCACTACACAAATAAGCAACCCGGTCGGTTTCCGGCGTTGCCCGAATTACAAATGTAGTTATAATTTAAAGTAGGAATCAGGCGGTCACGGGGAAGGGGTGCCTAAGTTTTTAAAAAGTAATCATCACCCTTTCTATCGACTGTTTTTTAAAATTTTTATTTATATATTTCTTAAGTTAGTTAATATTACAATTTGTATATTAACTAGAATTTAACACTTTATATTCTTCATGGTACAATCTATAATAAATAATACATCTTATGCTCTACAATTCTGTACTATCTTTACAATAATTTTAGCATTTCTTTTTAAATTCATTCATCTTATTTATATTCTTCATGTTTTCTGACATCTCATCATATATTTTTACACCTCTGTACATTAGACAATTCTGTGTATATACTTTTTTCTCATGGTAATCTTATTGTATTCCTATTTCTGGTGTTATATATATGTACATCAATTTTGTTCAAAAAATATTTTGGCATTTTATTTGTTGAATATGTTGAAATATGTTGAATGAAGGCCTTCCCAAGTGTCTCGCACTTTTCTCCATATTTTATTTTTTATGGTGGCCTGTTGGCCGCCGGTATAACTGGATGACTACATTTGTCCAGCGATTGACTTTGCAATATACCTACTACCTACGTAAGATTAGTATAATAAACAATTAAATCGTGTAATACATTAATAGGAGTTAATCATAGGAGGAGGGGACGTTGCGTATGTTTTGCACAGGATCCTAAAGGGTAACTACACAAAATTTGTATACTCTACACAGGATGTAGAATTGTATAGTAAGCAGATAAATATACAGACAATTAGTATTAAATATGTTTTTTTTTTGATTTATATGTTATTTTAAGTACAATTTTTACATAAATTGTACAAATTTTAAAACCTTAACCATCTAAAAATTTCAGGATACATCTAAAAACTCATAGAATCTTCTACTTTCTATAATCATCAATAAGCCGTTCTCCCCTGACATCCCTCACCAACATACAACTGCCCGCAGTATAGGTATACTATAGTATACCATTTTATTTGTAATAATAAATTGTATGTTTAATACGATAATAAAATGTTAACACATCTAAGACATTAAATAAGATGTTTGATCGTCTTATTGGATGTTGCACACAGAGACACGATCATAAAATAGTAAATAAACCAATACGATCCTGGAATATTCTTACAACCCGGGCAACTAATAAGATGTCTTAATATCTTATTAGATATCTCAGAGACATCTAATTAAGATATAGTTCATAAATTACGTATTCTGAAAATTATATATTGTATGTTAATATATATATAATGTATGTTATATATAATATCTGTTGTGAATAGTTTTAGTAGACTTTTTGTTATTTTTTCCGTAAATAATGACTGTACTGTTAGATTTTATATAATCTGAACATTATTTTGTGAAAAACATTTTTTATCGCTTGACAGTAGAGGGCCCTACAGTTATCGTTTGATAACTTTAAAACTAATAACTGGCAAAAAAAGCTTTGAATCAAATGAAATGTTAAGGTGATTAACTCCTATGTAATAACTAATTAAATTAGAAACATAAAGTCATACATTACATTCTAATAAAATTACTAGGCCTGGTTTAATTCATCTATACAAGAAATCGGACAACATAAATTGTGTATTCAAAACAGGGTTTTCCAATCTCCACTTCGACTAGCAGGTTTTCGGTTTTCTTTACATCCGAGAAACCGGTTATAATAATTTTTTACCGGATTCTTGGTAATTTTACGAATATTAAGACAATTATTGTGTGGTACTTTATCGACCTTCTTGTTTAAGAATATACATTATTAGCTACTGAAAATATGCTTTAACCGACTGTTGAAATTGGTTAAATTTAAGTTAAACCATATTAAGTTGTGGAAGTGGAATTATTGTGATTATAATACGAAAGGTTGATAAAGTGAAACGAGTGAGCAATAAGATAAATGGCGTGAAATCATATTGTATATATGTATATTGTATACCTATACGTTGGATGTCAGCCTCTTTCTTCTTTAGAAATCATCCGAGAAATTAAGATATCAAATTAGCTGGAGAGATTATTTATTTATTTATCTTAATTATTTAGTTCCACACATAAAGTTGTGTGGACTAATATATGATTTCACTTAGACATTTTGCATTCCATCTAATCATTTAAAAGTTTTTACAATAAAATTTTTGCACTCCAGTTTAAACCTCCATATATTCTCCGTGTTTTGAATTTCCTTTGGCAGGCTATCGAAGATTTTTATACCTTTATACCTCATACAATTTTGTGAGGGGTTTTTCTTTTTCTTTGGTAGTCTTGTGTTGTCGCTTCCTCTTATATTGTAAGAATGCCGTAAAACTGCTGTGCAGTTTGGCATATGTATAATGCAGTAAGTATCAAAAAATAAATGAATATAAAAAAAAAGAATGAAAATCCTTATTCAGCTTCATCCTGTCATCAAAGTATTTGGGTACCAATCCATGCTTAATTTTAAATATTTGCACCAATACATTATACTTTATTCTTTGATTTACGGTTTCTAGTCCTAGGGCATTCAACATTTTTGTTATTTTAGTTCTCTTATTACACTTCAATATTTTGACATCGCTCTGTTTTGTACTATTTGTAGTTTCTTTAGCATTCCTTCGTTGCTTATAAATAAAATACTCGAACAATAATCTGTGTGCGGGAGAATCATAGTATTGTATATTAATAAACTTGTATTTTTATTTATGTATCTTCTTATTCTTCCAAGTAAGGACACATTTTTTAGCGATTTTCTTCACAACATATTCAGTATTTTTTGTAAAGATGAAAAATGTGTGGGTTCAATTTTTACAAGCACTTACTTGCTTTTGCCGGGTAACTTGCTCCATCTTCCCATGAATATTAAACATTTTACTAACAAATGATATTAAGATAAAATGGGAAGACACCCTGACAGGAGATTTGTTTCTAAAATGATGTAGCAATAGATTGCATCTTCTTCCTAACACAACAAGTTTGTTATGGATGATAATATTGTTATTTGCTATTCGGAGTATATTACTCACATCCATATTCTGACAGAATAATAATGCAATTCAGCTATACCATAGTGAATCGGCTCCAATCTTCGGTCCGCGTTGCATTTTAGGGTTAAGGAAAATCGCATTGAAATTATCATCGACCATGTTGGCAGGCGATTATTGCATCATATTAATCATGGTATGGTTAAGGCTGGACATTCACTGTACATGCATATTTTGGCGTTTTTTTTTTTTACGAAAATGTGGGTTTTCATTATACATTTTTATCAGAATGTATATCCTAGACTGCAATTTTTTTAGAACAATAACTTTGATGGAACCTTTGATCTTATATAAAAGTAATAAACTGAACATTATTTACAATAATTAAGAAAATATGAATGGCGTCGTTATAAAACAGAATGCCGCTGGCAGTGGCGTGATTTATTGGCATATTTCATACATTGGACTTTTATTTTTAAATAATAATTAAGGTATTTAAAAAAAAAACTACTTTTATTTAGTGAGTTAAGACTCAAGTTATGGGAATAAATAGAATATACTGTTTAAAATCATCTTTTTATATGAATAAAAAGCGTTTTAAAATCAACAAAAAACGTAAAAATTTCTTGCAAATTTAAAACATTATAACTTTATTAATATTGCACATTTCATAATTATCTAAGAACAAAACTTAAATGAACACCAGAAGATTCCGTGGATAGAGTCGAAATTTTTCCTCAAACTTCATATTGGTAACCATTATCAACTCTAAAAAATTTTCAACGCAATTTAATTTATTTAATAATATGTACATTACAAACTAAGTGTTCAAGGCATACATATTATGAAAGTGTATATACAATATTTAATTAATTTTAAAAAAAGCATAAAATCTTGTTAAAGATGTAGGAAAATCCTGCTTCAGAAAACCCATTCAGACACATGGAATATATCAATACCCAAAGCGATATTATCTTCTTCTTCTACTTGTGTTAGGTCTGTTGTCGTGTTGTCGTCAGGACTGTGTCCTGTTCTTTCTCCTGCTCCTGGGATATGGATGACCAGCTCACCCTCCATCGTTGTGATCTGCTGCCCATAGGTCTCAGGAAAAATACTACCATTAAAAGTAACGCTTCGTGTTAAATGTGGCCACACAATGTGATCGGAAATAATTTTCTCTTATTTGGAAATTATCCAGACAGCCTTTTAACCGGTTTCGTTTTGAACCGGTTCGGAAGCTCTAGTGCCCACCCTACCGAGCATCTCACTCGTCACGTGATAACTTTCCCCGGAGAATTTCATCTGCGGATGCCCAGAGATTCAGGGTGCGGACCTCGCCGCAGCCTCCGACAAGGCCGGCCGTCTGCCGGCGCGCGGGCGGCCGTACGTCACGGACTTTACGGCGGGCATAAAGGCGGCCGATACGAAAAATTCGTCGCAGGGACCCGGGACGCTTGGCAGGTGCATTCATTCCGCACTTTATCTGTCTCCCCTCTGCGCGTGATGGTCCAGGGATGCTGAGAGAGATTCCGCCGAGATAATGAGGAAGGTCTCTCTCTGGATGCTGGGCTCGAAATCGTCTCGAGGAGATCGAAACACCTGCTCATAATTAACAATTAAAAAAAATTATTTCTGATATTATGATTCTACAATAATAGAAAAATAACTTTATGCTAATATTGATATTTTTAAATAGAGGTCCAAAAACGATATACGTGTGTCATAAATTACTACTTTTGGATTAAGCTAAACGCTTTTGCTACGAACGTAGGACTAATGATATTTTTTTAAATTGTACCCCAGGGTACGGCACCCTACAGTTAAACTCAATATTATTTTATATTTTAGCCATTCCCAAAAAAAGGACCCATGTAAGTTTTCGTTATTATTTCTAGATTTCTGTTTTCAAAACACAAAGAAATTGTGGAAATGCAATGTTATTTTAAGCAGTAACTCTTAATACAAAGAAAAGATTAAAAACAAGCAACTTGGAAATTGTAGAAATCCAACAAACATTTCACTTTACACCTCACCTTTACTGTCCATATTCCCAATAACGACAAAAAACTACTCCCCTTTCGTTGACTATACACTGTATTTGGTTTAGTTATTAGAACCTATAGTGGTGACAATATAATTTCACGAGTGTGTAGAACACTGTTCAATTTATTGAAAATGAAAATGATTACATCACACCACAATGTAACTGCCACGTCATTTAATAATTAACCCGTCGAAAATTATGTCTTTTATTGTATATATAAGGCTATTTAGAGTAGCGTAGCAACTTCATAACGTTAGTGATGGACATTATTCGATATAAAACAAATTTATGCGAATACTACTCTTAAATACACATAAAAACACAAAAATAAACTCTTTAAACCAACTCAAAAAACAATTACCATACGGTCAAACAAACTCAATCTACAAATCCCAAAGTTACATACCTACCACGTATGGACAAAGGAGCTTTAATTATTTTGGACCCAAATTACTTATTTGCATGCTTGATGCAATTAATTTATATGCTTAATTAATTTAAGTAATTAATTAAACAATCCGGGCTAACCAAAATTTACAACCCTAAATAAAATACAAAATAAAACAGTGGATCCGAAACAAGGGGAGGATAAAATAGGCACACTTACTCAAACACACTAACACACTATAACCTCATATATATGATATATTTTTTATTATGTTACTTTAGTATACAATACTCAATACCATTGTAAAGAATGCCTGTCTCAACACAGATATTTCTAGTGAGACAGGCACAGTCCAACCAAAATTTTATATTTAAATTAAATAGAAATAAAAATATAATAATAAAAATCAGCTCATAAAAAGTAAGTTTGCATGTTCAGTAACAAATCTTCTATAATGATTTTTGTATTTAATCTCCGCATAAATTGGACATTTCTATAAAATGTACGCATGGCGTTTGTAGGAAGAATTCTCCGCAAACTCAAATTTATTAAAATCACAAACTCGGTTAGTAAACGACGAGTTTCGATGACAAATTATGACATTAAAACTCTCAAATGAAAATGAGAAAGATTGACCGCACAGCAACATTTTGCTAAAAATAATATCGATAAAATACTTACGTTACCCGTCAGGTGTGACACGGAATGCCGTGGCGTTTTTGCTTCTAATTATGGCTTTAATAATTAAAAATTATAAATGACGACATTACTCTCTACGATCACGATATAACTGAGTCTGATGCCTTTAGTATACGGTGTTGGAGATATAATGTTCTACGCACCGTGAACACAACTCTTCTAACGTGATACATTATCATCACTATCGCTCTTGCTTTGGTATTCGCGTTTAAACCTTGAAAGATCTGCATAAAACATGGTATGATGCATCCCCAATCTCAGATACGAAAACCAAATAAAATACCATGTGGTGCGATTACCTTCAGTATATTCAGATATTTTGTGTCGACCGACCCTAAACTAGTCCCGGTGCCAACTGGTCGCTGGCTAATGGGAGAGAGAGAGAGAGCTAGAGCTTGTCCTCTCCTCTTTTACAGCCGCGCTCCTTTGTACTCTTGTTTACGTGGCCGGTCTGAGTACACCACACGTGGGTTTAGTAGTAAATTAGCAGAAGAAAAACACATGGCCGTTGGATGCACTCATAAAACGCCAATCGTCTCATGTGGAAGCCAAACCATAAAACGGTACCAAGATTCACGTATTTCTCTGGATCTGGACGTGGATCTCTGATTAGCCAGAGAGATCACATATACACGGCAGAATATCCCAGAAAACTATACACAGAAGATTCTGAACGGCCGTGAAAACCTAAGGACATGCTCATCAGAGTAGTTTGTAGGTACACTAATATTCCCCTGTTGAATACACGACCAATATGGCGAAGGAATTTAGAAAGGCCTATACTAAGAAGGAGTGATATTTGGCTTGGTATATTATATTGGCTTGGATATCCAGAACTGGAGAGAGCTGGCGCTAAACCGAGAAGAGTGGAGGAAGACTTTCTAGGAGGCCAAGACCCACCAGGGGTTGGAGTCAAAAGTGGTGAGTATATCACGTAACACCAAATTTCTCCTGTACGTATCCCTTTTAAGACCAGTGTTTGATATATGGATTAGAAACAATAATTTATTTTTTCGACATCTGGCTTAGTTTCCTGCAGATTAAATGTATAAAGTTTGATTTATATCGGTAAAATTGTTGGTGGTGATTTTCAGAACCACGCAAGTCGCGATTGCTGAAGCCCAAATCAGTCCGAATGATTGAGAAAAGTAAAGCGAAACTAGGAACGAAAGCGAAATAAAAAGAGAAGAGATTAAAAATAGACTTTTAAATTCGTCTTAGCTCTAAAAAAACTAACCCATAAAAAACAAGTTTTTAATGTACTCCCTTTCTCATTGAAACAGGTTTCGCGCCTACTCCACGCGTCGGGTAAACATATATCGTTAAAATTTCGAAAAATGTAAAATTATAGTATGATTATACATTTTTTAAAACGAAAAATTGTTAGATCATTACCTTAATTAAATTAATAGACCTAAAGTTTTTTCGGCACACAAGCAGACGCTACGAGTTAAAAGAAAGGGAGTAAAAATACGCAAGACTTGGTGATATGCTCAGCTCTAGACTGGAAGTCTGTTATTACAGATAGTTGATTTTAATTTTATATTTTCAACTCCTTAACCGGCCAAGAGGCCCAATTACTGAAGCGAAACACAGCGATAAAAATCCAGGCTTGATTAAACATATAATTTTTGTGACCTCACCCACTGGAATTGCACCCAGTATATTCGGTGTGAGCAGCCAGTGTCATGTCAACTGGGCTATAAATCAAAAACATCGTCTCTTTTGCTTGTCTTGTTGTAGTTCACACTGTGTTGTGATTGTATCAATTTTGGGGCTTGTCTAGAGAAAAAGCGTTACTAAAAATTTTCAGTCTTTCCCTCAATACCAATACAATAATATAATAATAAGATAATACAATAATACAATAATATAATAATACAATAATATAATAATACAATAACACAATAATACAACAATACAATAATTCGATAATAAAATAAGACAATAATTCATTAAGAGTAAAGCAGAGCACTGAATTATTTTTTCGATACTGCTTTTTAACTGAAAAAAATTAAAAATTATTTGATAATTTTGTATTGATTTTCCTTAAAAGTCTGACTAAATTTAATTTTTGTGAAATGTATTCAAAGAATTTACATTGAAATTTTCTAAATTTCTTTTGTAATTTTTTTTAAAGGAATAGTTTACATTTTCGTTTAACAGTAAAAGTCCCTGTTACAAGCCCTCGACCCTTTCATACCATTTTATGGCCAACCTTTAATGGCATGTTATAATATTTGATTTTTAATAATTTTTACATCTTATTCGCCATTTCAATGTCTCTATATTTTAATAATTATTTACTCATTTAATTTATGGAGCAGTTATTGCGCGTTGTGATTTGTACAAAGTTTATTAGATTTTAAAAATAAATAATTATGTCCGACCACAATGTTAACCCTACGAACATCTGAAATATAACTACTGAATAATCCTGTTGATTTTTAAATCCTACATATTAGATCACCGGTCTTGATTGATTTCTGGTGGAATAATCTTGGATGAAAATTAACTTTCCGTCATCCAATCGAGCTGAAATTTTGCGCATCGACTTGAGGTCGATTACAGGGTTTTCTTGCATACATTTTTTAATTATGTTGCATTCATACACACATCAAACAAAAATGTAAATTAATTATTTTCGGGAAAGTATCTACTTACTGATACTATTCTAAAATTAGTTGACACTTTATAATACATATTTTTATTTAAAATTGTTACAAAACCAAAGTTAGTTATTATTTTGCAAAATGATTTTTTTTCTGATGAATTAAAAAAAGTGAAAAATTATAAAATTTGACTTCAGAATGGATGTCTACTACATATAATCTCTCAGTCAAACTTATAAGGACATTGATACAACAAAATGTTGGGAATGGCATGAAAATCTTGATGAGTTTCAGTGACTTTAATTTTTGAGTGCACCCAGGGTTTTTATAAATAAACTGAAACTGAGACCTCGCAAATAAAGGATTTAAATTGAAAGCTTTCTTTTTATAGGTTAATTTTTTGTACTTTAGTTTTCGACATAACGTAAATGAATAAATAAGTACGAAATGTATTTGTAAATGTAGTGTAAGATTGTTTTTTTTTATACTTTCTTTTAAAACTACATATGTGGGGTATCAATGTATGTATGGTATTATTGGGTGGGTAGGGGCTTATAAGTCCACCGTACAGCCATTAATCATAATGCAAAAAATAATTATTAAAACGATTCTCAAAAAACTTTATGACTATCCTACTGTAAGTATATTTCAAGAATTTAATGTACCTTCACTCACAAAAATATACAAAACAAAGTCCCTATGCCAAATTTACAAAGAATATTTTATAAATAAATCTCACCCCCTAGACTGTATAAGTAGTAGACATAGAACAAAGGGACAAATAAAGATACCTTCTTTAAGAACCACCATGGCACAACATCATTATACATACTTGGGAGTTAAATGGTACAATACATTGTTGTAGCAAAACAAATTACAAGAAAGGAACATTCCAAAATACGAACAGTTTAAGAAAGAAGTCAAATCCTTGATTTTCGACAACGATGAATTGTAACATTGCCCACATGTCTGTTGTATACTTTAATTTTTTAGTTCTTCTTTTATACCTTAATACTTTAATTATTTTTATATTTTTATTCTTTAGTTATTCTTTTAAACTTTAATTTAGCTTGTAAATACTCCTCCCATAAGCTCGAGCTTTGGCTCATATTATGGGGAGTATAATGTCTGTAAAAATGTTATAACATAGAATCAATCATTGGTGAAATTATTGGAAATTACATGAACAATAATACAATCAACACAGGTAATGGTTTTACAATTATAATATGTTAAAAGGTGCTTAAATTTTAACTCTAAAATAGGTAATATTAGAAATTACAAAGAAAATTGAATAAATACAAATAATACTATATTATTATATCTATGTTATATTTTTTGAATTTATTCACTCAGTTCAGTCATAGTCCACGTGGCACCAAGTCCATCGAGAGTCCGAATACGTCAATATGAAGTGAAAGAGACAAAATCCCCAAAAATGTCAGGCAATTAAAATCTACTTGTTCTCATTAAGACACCCGTCATATCGCCGCTGTATATATAATTAAGCCTATGTGCCGTTTTAGTACATTCTGAGATAAACGAATGAAACTGTTTTAAAAAAAACACATGTATTTGCTGTATAAATAAATAAATAAAATTCAGAAATGTTTTAATTTTTTAATGAAATTTAGTTTAAATTCAGAAATGGCAGAGCATGCCAGAATGGAGGGACATAAGTTTGATTCGAAATTATTATATGGGTGCAATAAAGGAAGAAAAATGGACATCTTGGAGATTTTAGAAATAAATAATAATAAAAACATAATTAACATCCAGATACCGCCCATAACCTCTCCACTCCTATCCATTCTAACCCCGCCCCCGACCACCAGCGCCATCACACCCATCCAATCCCTATAAATTCTGTCTCGAATTATTTTTAATTCAGTTGTAAACGTGTTGTTATTGACAATGGGAGAAATCCCGAAAACGTTTTAACAATTCAAAATAAATATAGTGGAATAAAACAGCGTTGTTTACCCTCATTTTTTTAAATATTAAAAATGAATTTCCACAATGTTACAAACGAAAAACTTGAACATTTAAATAAAATAAAATAAATAAAAATATACAGGGTTATTTGTAAAACATTAATAACCTCGCAGGACTATATTCCTGCCTTGATTATGAGTCGAAAATGTTCAAGCTTTTATGACCTAGTGTCAATAGTTAAGGAGATATTCGACTTCAAAATTTGCATTTTTTTTCAATGTTTCTGACTTATTTTTTATAAAACATTGAACTATCATTACAGTAACTCATATCAATTACGAAAAATTCATTGGTTTCAATACAAGTTAATTAAATGATAAAAAACCCTGAAAAAATTCCAATTGGAATGTTTTCCAATTGGAATTCGAAGGTTTTTATTTTTTTATTTGATTAGTATTAAAGAGAATGAATTTTTTGTATTCGATATAAGTTACTTTAATTCAAGTTAAATAAAAAAATAAAAACCTTCGAATTCCAATTGGAAAACATTCCATTTGGAATTTTTTTCAGGGTTTTAATCATTTTATTTGTAAACGAATGAATTTTTCGTAATTGATATTAGTTACTATAATGATAGTCCAACGTTTTACAAAAAATAAGTCAGAAATATTGAAAAAAAAAATGCAAACTTTGATGTCGCACATCTCCTTAACTATTGATGTTAGGTCATAATAGCTTGAACATTTTCGACTCATAATCAAGGCAGGAGTATAGTCCTGCGAGGTTATTAATGTTTTACAAATAACCCTGTATATTACAGTCGTTGCCATCAATTTTCAGACAGATATTCAGCATGAAATATGTCTACGAATTCAGTATCTAACGTGGCGAAGTGGTCTGCTCATATTTGCGTTTTTAATAAAATAATATAAGTATTTTTTTCCCACGAGTATCGGCCGCGTCCAGCGCCAGACTGCGGAGTATTATGCGGCACACAGTGCGCGGCTTGCATATTTAATGCAATTTTTGTAAACACAACATGACCGCCAAAATGCATCCACTCCGCAGTAATGCACGCGGCTGCACATCAGCAATTTAAATTAATTATTCCGCCGGTGAGGCGACTTACTTGAACTCTGCGGGGATTTAAATAAAACACGCATTTTATTGGGCCCAGCCGAGAGCGGCCATCCTCCGCCGAACATTAAAGATATCATCGATGCTAAGTGGCGGGACCAGCCGTGCATTTTCAATCTTGAACTTTAGGGACGCGACGCGGTAAATGGCAGTAAAATACTGTCTTGCTTTGCAGTAAATCAGTAAACGACTGGAAACGAAGGAAAACTAGACAGTATGTTTGTACACGGCATCATTGGTTGGGGAGGAACGTATATAAAATACCATAATCCAGTAATAATAGCGCAAAAGTTAATTATTAAAGTATTATTCAAACTGTTTCCCTTTCCAAACGTGGAAGACATAATAAAGCAAGTTTCTTTAATAAAAATATGTAAAGAGAAAACTCTAAACTAAAACCTGGAATGCTATAAACTAATGAGAAATGGTAGCCAAATAATTACACCAAATTTCGAAACAACGCTAATGCAAAACCAGTACATTTACAAAACCATCAGCTACTACAACAATCTCCCTATAGAGATCATCATCATCATCACTCTTGGCACTACAACCCTTGGTGGGTCTTGGCCTCCTCAATAATCTTCATCCACTCATCTCGGTCTAGTGCTAGCTCTCTCCAGTTCCGAAGCTCTAAGGCAGAGATGTCTTTGAGGACGTTGTCGCTTCATCTTAATTTTGGCCTTCCTAAGCTCCTTCGCCCTATTGGCCTTGAGTTCAGCAGAGACTTGGGTGCTTGATGCTCGGACATTCTCTCCACATGTCCCAGCCACCGAAGTCTTCCCAGTTTTATAAATTTTATGACGTTTGGCTCCTTAAATACAGTATAGAGCTCATTGTTGTAACGTCTGCGCCCTATAGAGATACTCCGTATAAATAACATACAGTAAACAATTTAAAAATTAAAACCTTTTTAAAATCAAACATGCATTCATGATCCGTTCAAAATTAAAGAATTCATTAAAAAATTTCTATATATATATATATATTATGACTGTTATTATTAACACCCACAAATATTAAATAATCTAATATTATTTACAGAATAAGAACTGAGGCTCCCTCTTCAGACATAAGAGTTCTCTTTACTGATGAGGTCTACATGATTCAAAAAAGCTCAAAAAAAGTCAATGTAACAAGTTATAATATACGAATATTATGTACCTATCCCATTTATTTAATAATTATTATTATTATAATAAAAAATTAAAAAATGTTGTTGGTGCTTCATGGTCCATACTAAATACCTACAACAACAACAACTAACCAGAGATGCAAACTTTCCAAAATGTGCATTCTGAAATAAAGGGTTTTAAAGTTTTTTGGTCTCGTATTTGAAACAGAAAGTATTTAAGTGATATGCTGCATTTCATGACAAATTTCATTACTGTTTTTATATTTCTCTCAATTTTAAGACAATGTAAAACAATAATGAAAAATCGCATAAAGGCGACTGTTTTTTCCAAAGTATTGCATTCTTAAGCGGATTTATAAAACTTTTCACAAACAATTTGGCAAATGCAAATTGCAAAGACATAATGAAAATGTCTTCTAAATTGATACTGTTTTTATACCATGTACTCGTTTATTTATTTAATAAAACTTTATTATTTTATGTGAGTAAGAACTCGCCAATATATATTTTAATGAGTAAGATGGGTGGAAAATTGTATGCAAGAAGATTATAATGCTTTACTTAAATGGTCTCATGATATGGATTTAATTATTAATGCAAAAAAACTAAAGTCATGCATGTAAGGTCATCTCATATAACTGTGACTAATCAAATAAATATTATTTCCCATAATTTTGATTGCTTACATTCCGGAATTAATGCATCGTGTAATTGTGAAAAAATTGAATTAGTTAATGAATACATATATCTTGGTATTACAATAGACACATTTTTCAAATGGGATATTCAGGTAAATAAGGTATGTAAGAGGTTGAGAACTGTATTGGGATGTATGCACAAGATTAAATACTATGTTCCGATACAGACTATGAAAACTATATATCAATCTTTAGCGGAATCGGTAATAAGGTATGGAATAACTGGCTGGGGTCTAACTTACAAAACTAATATTAGAAAAATTCAAAATATTCAAAATTCGGCTATAAAATTAATAAATAAAGAAAGTGCTACTAAAGATATACAGGAACTCTTCAAGAAACAAGGCTCTATGCTATCTTGTGGTACAAACTAATTACACGATATCATGAAGATGGGACATATAAGCATAGATTGATTCATAAACATAGTACCAGATTTACGGTTAAAGAAGGACTAAGAATACCGAAGGTCATAAATAAATATGGACAAAGAACATTAAAATATGTCGTACCAAAAATATTAAATAAAATCCCATGTCGTGTCAAAATGGATATTAATAAAAAAGGGCAAAATACAGAATTAATGAATATGTTATTAAATAAAAGAGACTTATTTTGATTTTGGTAATATTTGTATTTTCTCTTGTATTGTTGTGTAGTATTGTTGATTTGTATTTGAGTTTATAAGATTTATTGTAATTAATTAATATGAATGTATTTCTGGTAAATACAATTCATTTATATACATATATATATTGATGCACCTACAGACAAATATCAATGTGATGTTTTGTGGGTCTGAGATGTAAAAAAAATAAATAAATAAAAAATAAAAAAAAATTATTTAAAATTTTGAATGAAGAAATGTTTGGAACACACATGATATTTGGAATTTTATTTTTTGTTATAATAAAATAAATGTCCAAAAGGTATAAAAGGGAAGATTCTCGGAAAAGCGGGAGCATTTTTTGAATCGGTTAATCAGAAAACATTTTCTAGTTTCAAGTTATCCAGATAGTATGTAGCTTCGTTCCATTTTTTTTTATCTTTATTCCTTTTGTTTGCTATTTGGAAAATTTTTCCTTTTGGCCGTGAAAATCAAATTCCATTTCGTGTTTTATTTAATATAAATATTTTTCTAAAGATGGCATCGCAAATGAAGGTGAAAGTCTAGAAGCTCTTTTAGTAAATTTAAAATCTCCGGAACAAACGAAAAATATAAGAATCATTTCGGACGATAAACGAACCAGTTTATTTTAACCAGCAAATGTTGAGTTGAAATCGTTGTGCTTTTTCCAGTTTGTCGACGATAGTTATTCCAGTTTGGATCCGGAAAGAGATTTGAAAGTCGCGTAGACATTGATCGGTCTTTTTTCGGAGCTGGAATGAACAGTGATATTTTAATACGTAAAACAACTAAGGAATGTACAAAAATATAAAATTCTTTACGCAAAAAGTTTTTTTTTGAAAGGTGATTAATATGTCTTGCACACTCAGAATGCGAAATATTATATGAGGTATATTATACTTGCAATTTGATACTTTTTAGAAATTCGCATTTTCAAAAAGCCACAGCACTCGCATATTTAAAAATAAATATTATAGATAAATAACTTCTGCGTAATACAGTAACTACACGACACACACTCAAAATTGCAAGGAATTAAGTAGTAAGGAGTAAATTAATTTTTATTTATTTTTCGATTTAAGTTACCCTCAATATAGTCAAACGTTTTACAAAAGAAAAGTCAGAAAAAAATGCAAACTTTGAAGTCGCAAATCTATAATTATTGACATAAGGACATCCACATCCGACTCATAATTTATGCAGGAATCTACCTCGAAAATATTTTAAACTATCTCTGCTACTAAAAATGTTCTTAGGTTTTCATGGCCGTTCAGGATCTTCTGTGTATAGTTTTCTGGGATATTCTGCCATGTATATGTGACCTCTCTGGCCGACGTTTCGGATCCCTGATGACGGACCCTGCAATGGGATCCGAAACATCGGCCAGAGAGGTCACATATACACGGCAGAATGTCCCTGAAAACTATACACGGAATATCTCTGCTACTCTTTGAGCATGCACTTTTTTAATGGAGCTTGATTTCAAAGCCATATATATTTTCATGATCGAATAAAATGTATTAATATATCTCGGAATTTGCAACATCAGATCATCTGCAATAGCACAGTATACCCAGAACAGTAGTTTATCTCCGGCCTGTCGGCGAGTTATTAGCCTACTCTTGCATTGACGCTAGGGTTGTCACTTTATTTTTACTCCCTTTCTTTTAACTCGTAGCGTCTGAGATTCCGACGCATAAGGTAGACACGAAACCCGAAAATTTCTGAAATTAGTATACCTAGTTTCTGCACTCAAATTGCAAGAACGCTGATCAACATCAACGTAGACTTTTAAAAACTCACAGTATTTGTGATAATCAACACACCTTTTTAGTAAAGCACAACAAACATAAAAAAAGGCATTTTTTTCAGGAAGTGCATTTTTTTCTAAACCGACGGCTGCGAGCGCGAATGGCACCGAAGGCGCGGCCCTTACTGCCGCCGCCTTGTGCCCCCATATTCTATGTCAATGTGTGCGTCACAGTGCGTGCGTACACGGCGCCGAGCACGCACGCACACATTCTAATGGATAGCGGCCAGTTTGTATGAAGACGTATTACTGTTCTTAGTATACTGTGGCAATAGGTAATTATTTTATCGAAATGTAGAATTGGTTACGAAAAACGTAAATGAGTGAATGCAAGTAACCTTTAGTTACGCCAGGTACGGTTAGGCAGGAACTAAGTGCACGGTACCGCATACACAGCCTTCGCAGGCAGTATCGGTGAAATTCCTAATAGCTATCGAATTACGGACAAGTCGTGACCAAGTCTGGCGCTAGATCCGGCACAGTTGGTCAAGTCTGGCGAATAAATAGCCAGTTTCGGGTGTGACGTCATTTTCGTGGAAATATTATTGTCAACAAACGCCCGGTGACTTGAGTCCAGTTTTGGGGATACGCCACCCAGTAACGGGAATAATTTTTCAGAAATTCGTCTAGAAAAATAAACCTTGATAGGAATACGTAGAATAGTGAAACTTTACGGCGAAAATGTCTCGCGAAAACGCGTTGAATTGTGATGCCAGCGAAGAACATGCTGAGGAAGATTTATTATACGGTCTAAAACAAAATAATTTAGAAACACTTTAAATTCATCAATGCTTTAATACACAATATAATACCATAAATACAACCCTCCACTTTACTCGTTCGCACAATGTTCCCTCTCTCCCACCACCTAGACACCCCCTCCACTTGCGTAGGATCAGTAATCCATAAACCAGACGCACACTCCCACGTACTTCAGTCTACGATCACCTGAATAGTGAAATGGATGTTTCTGGAATACGTATTGGTATCAAATAAAAGTGGTGGAAAAAATTCATTTATGTTTAATTGGCTAGACAGAAATATCACCAGGGCCAATTAACCGAAGATTGTTAGAATACTAACTAGTTTATCCAATCTTTCTATACAGGTGGCTTATCTCATGGACAGCTTGAAAAGTAAATCTTGAGCATCATTTATGTTTCACAACACAAATTCTCATATTAAAATGTTCGGACATTCAAGATGGAGAGATTGATAGCTGAGTCTAGAGAAGATCCCCGACTGCATGTCATGAAGACTGATGTGTTTTCTTACATTCCTAATACCCAAGACTGCAGCATTCGTAATACCCAAGACCACAACATTCCTAATATCCAAGACTATGTAGCATTCCTAATTCAATTTCAATTCAATTCAATTCAATTTTTATTTATTTATAATATAACATTTACATGTGTTCAATTCGTAAATATTATTAAAAAGTGAGATAATATACAAACAACAAAATATCAAACGTATATAAATTCATTCATATCAAAGGTGTAGGAGAATCCCGCCTCGGAAAACCCCCTTCAGACACATGGAATATATCAATACCCAAAGCGATTTTGTTCAGCATAGCTGTGGCTCTTCCAACAGGCATAACCATCAGCAGGTTGGTCCTGTATATTAGAATGTGAAACAATCTATGCTGACGATGTCTAATGTAATTATCAGGAACATACAAACCAATGCTCTGCATAATTTCAGGATTATCGATCATACCGCGCAACAATCGATAAAAATGTGTAATCAAATACACATTCCTTCTAGTCTCTAGACTATTATAGCCAAGCATACCCTGGAGAAACTCGGTTGGGTAAGGCCAAGGATAATGCCCGTACTCTCTCATGTAGAGATATCTCAGAAACTTCTTTTGGACTTTCTCCACCATAAGAGAGTACTTGCCCTCACGTGACCCCCAGATCATCGAGCCACTAATACCCAAGACTGCAGCATTCCTAACACCTCCCCAATGGCACGCTTCAGGAAGGCGTGTATTAAGAATGCTGCAGATCGGAGAACATGGATTCGGATTGTTTTAGCTGTGGCGTCATCATCATTGATAAGAATCGATAATAATTGTAAAATCAACATTGCACGGACGTCAAGATCCACGTAATCGGTCTATTTTTGAGTGTTGTAATAACACCATGTTCTTAATAGGCTAAATTAGCCAGGCTGTAGCTGAATGCAGCGCATACATCAGAAATGACGTTGGTCATCATGCACGTCATGAGATGAGACATCTGTGTAAGAAACCAATTTACAAACTGTCTACTGGGTGGCCGTGATAAAGTTTTGATTTATTTCCCAGAAATTCAAGTTATGCCCAACTTATTTAATACGTGAAGTGCACGCCCCTATCATTTAGTCCGGCTATTTGTTAAATGTCATCAGTCCATGGATGCCTCTCGATATTTAAGTTTTCATAATAACAAAACGCAGCCATAGTATAATCAAAGAATTAAGGATAAATTATAGAAGTTTCACAGAGACGAAGACGAAGAATGTGAGAAAAGTGGATGGAAGTCTCTTTTACGATGGCTCAGGGCTTACAACCTGTAGGAGCTGGCTGATTACTCAACACAATGCAACGTTCATCAATTCCATCGTAACAACATCCACACATTATCAAATTTTGGAACAAGTATCTACTTAGGTACAAGTATCTACGAATGAATTTTTGGCATGTGATATAATTGGCTGTAATGATAGTTCAACGCTTCGTAAAAAATAAATAAGAAATATTGAAAAAAAAATGCAAGCTTTGCAAAGGTAAATAATGATATTAGGTCATGGCTGCTTGAATAGTTTTGACTCATAAACAAGGTAGAAATATAGTCCCGAGAGATAATTAATGTTTTCCAAATAACTCTGTATAAGCTATGCATTTTTGCATTGACAGACCAGAATGTTAAAATCATGAGAATTTAAGTGGACTTTTCAAAGAAATTGTTTGTTCTCAAACACTATTTCGATAAATAGTACTTTAATACAAAGTATTTCATTTTTATTAATGTAAATAAAGTTACCACAAAGTTATTTCGCTGTTATTTAAGAACTCTCAAATGATTTCCTGTCATTATTGATAGTTTTTTTCGTTTTTTTCGGATTTTTTTTTATTGCTACAATCTGCACGCTCAAATTGTAAATGTACACCAGAAGACAATTTAGACGTACACGCTGCATGACAGACGGGCCAACGCGACCGACAATGATGATTTACGAGTTACCACAATCCAATAGCCGGAGACCGTCCGCCGTCGCTGATGACATAAGTGTCCTGTTATTTTGTTTTTTCCCCGGAGACGTGTCTAGGATGGTTTTTATGTGACCTTCAGGCCGCCATTCGAATACCCAGAACGTGGACATCATCATCACCATTACCCACCTGCCCGGCACGGTAGCGGCCATGTGCGATTAAAGTAATTAAGCTATTTGTTAAATTATCGTCTGCAGCCGAGATGGGCGACCGCGTATCAAGCCATGTATTCAATGGGGGACAAAACGTGAAACATTCCGCGCGGCATGTCGCATCAAGGGTATGCTTGGCTACAATAGTCTAGAGACTAGAAGGAATGTGTATTTGATTACATTTTTATCGATTGTTGCGCGGTATGATCGATAATACTGAAATTACGCAGAGTATTGGTTTCTATGTTCCTAATAATTACATAAGACATCGCCAGCATAGATTGTTTCACATTCCAATATACAGGACCAACCTGCCGAAGGTTATGCCTGTTGGAAGAGCCACAGCTATGCTGAACAAAATCGCTTTGGATATTGATATATTCCATGTGCCTGAGGGGTTTTCCGAAGTAGGATTCTCTTACAACTTTGACCAGATTGAACAGGTAATTTTTAATTGTTTAATAGTAAATATGATTATTTTAATATATATATATATATATATATATGCCTTGAATATAAAGTTTGTAATATACATATTATGGAATAAATAAAAATTGAATTGAAATTGAAAAAACAAACATCTACGCTCATGTTTCGGGGACAATGACGCGGTCATTTGACGTGTACACACCGGGACTGACATATAACCTGTCGGAATTGTCGCCCGATGAGGTTATGACAGCTGCGTATGTCGAATCGTATGCGTGTATCGAATGTCTGACGGATCTTTTGCTATGCTCTCCCACGCGTCGTTTTTCTTTATTTTATTTCTATATTCACGGTTCGAAGTGTCCCACAACATTGTATGGATTTGGTAGAGCTCGATGAGTTGGAGAAAAATTTCGTTTTCCCGCACTAATGTCATGTTGATGGATACAGCGCATGCGCATTCAGTTGTAAACATACCACGTGGTACTGACGCGCGGCGCAATGTCACGGTGAGCTCGCTCGGGTACCGCGCATGGCAACGTTGCCACGGCACGTAAAATTGCCGCGCTATGTTGCGCGCGACGTTGCGGAACAGTGCGCGACGTTGCAACACCACGTAGACTGTATGCCGCGGTTTATGTTGAGGGGCAATTTGTCCCCTAGTGAATACATGGCTTCAGCGGATACCGCTAATTGGTCGCGGTTCTGTTTTATTACAAAAAACGCACCAATTGCAATATCTGTTGCGAAATGTGTGAGCTAGCTGCATTGACGCAATTGTCGTCGAATTCGCAAATAGACAGGGCGTAGCGTAAAACCAAATTAATTAATCAATTAGAAAGACAAACAGGAAAATCAAATCCACGAAAAAATATTTGGCTAGTTAATCCACAGGTGAAATCTTGATTTATTTATATTTATGCCCTAAACGCCCTAGTGCGCTTTTACCGTACAAGAAAATTGAAAGGATTCTTATACATCTAACATAAAATACGTTTTACAGTAAATAATTAAAAATAATAATATAAATAGAACATATTTAAGATAAATG
>JADDOH010018327.1:0-17857 GCA_016648135.1 Agrypnia vestita
TTACATACGCGCTAGCGCTGGCGCTAATATTACCACCTGCTTGGAAATGTCTGACTAATGAACCGGACGATCGAAATGTCTAATAAAAACCCACCTTCATAAAAAACGCCGAAATATGCATTTGCAGTGAACGTCCAGCCATAAGATAATAGTCGCACACGTCTATTAGCCAACTGGATGAAATTTGCTATGATAAAGAATAATAATTTTTTTGTCTGTCCCCGTAACTCCGTGAAACGTCCGTAATTTCGTTTGAATTCACGGCTAAAAAAACGAAATTACTTGATCGGAGATGGGGCTTAAGCCTCGGGCCAGCAATCCCGAGGGGGCAACGATAGCAACATTGCTATCGCCGAACTTGCATTACCCTTCAAAAATACAATACATATAGGATTCATTATTGACGGGTTACAGCTAGCATCTTTCATGTATTGTATATAAATAAATAAATAAATATAACTTTATACCAGAATGTGGGGAGGTTCGTGTAATCCCACACATTCCATATAAAAGAAAATACACACATTAAAAATATTATATAGAATAAAAGAGAAATAGGAAAATCATATAAAAGAGAAGAGACGTATTATAAGTATTAAAAGAAATATATGGTAAAATATCGGCTTTAGCGAGCGATGGCAAGTCAATTATGCGGGGCCAGTATCTTTCTCCAGTGTGCATCGATGCTGGATGCTGGAGTAAGACGGGCTTCCAGGATAAGGATATTTCCGGAGCTGTATATCCTTTCCCTCATCCCTGCCACCCTGGATCTTATGAGGGCTGCAAAGTTGGGAACACGCCCCTCAGTGAACATACCGGAAGCGCTGCAATATCTGGGAAGGCCAAACATCATACGGAAGGCGTTGTTATATTGTATGCGAAGTCTTTCTATGCTGCTCTTTTTATAATTTGTCCAGAGTTCACATGTATATAACGTTGCACAGAAGGCAAGGAAGAGCGTTCTTTTTACAGCGGTGCTACAAAGATGAAATCTTCTACACAGCATATTCGCTTTCACACTGAGAGCTCGTCTTTGCCTGTCAATATCGTCGTCGTCCATTAGATTATTTGTAATTATGTGTCCTAGATATTTTGTCCTTTCGGTCACCTTCAGGACCACACCGTTCAGAGTAACTGGATGAATACTTGTTGGGCCCTGACCATACTTTATAACCAACAGTGCTGTTTTATTAGGGTTATAGAGCATGTTTGTTTCTTCAGCAAACACTTCACAGACCTTTAGAAGAATGCGTAGTCCTCTTATAGACGGTGCCATCAGTACCATATCGTCAGCATAACTGATGTTGTTAAGACACTGTCCTCCGATGTGACAGCCTACCCCCACGTTGTTTAGCCTTTGAGTGAGTTCGTCCATATAAAGGTTGAACAGTATTGGGGACATGCACCCTCCCGTCTGACGCCGCTCGTCATGTGAACAGGTTCGGAAAGACTGTCTCTCCACCTTACTTGGTTTTCCTGTTGTCTGTGCCACGAGTCAAGGATACGTATTACCTCCGATGGTATGCCTCTTTCCCTGAGTTTTGCCCAAAGTAAAGGGTGAGAAACTCTGTCGAAACCCTTGCTCAACTCTAGGAAACATGCGTATGAAGTAGTCTTTTTGTTTCTGTAGTACTCCAGTGTCCGTTTTACAGTAAATATTGCAGCGTCGGTAGAGGTCTGTTTTTTGAAACCCATCTGGTTGTCGTTAGTTTCCATGCTGGATTCGACCTGATCTAGCAGCACGCGTTCGAATAATCTCGCGATGGTTGTGGCAATCGAGATTGGTGTTCGGCACGGGAACTGATAAATTTTGCGCGGTTCCATCAAGCCTGCTTCCGAAGGCCGAGGTTGTAAGTCACGGCCCGCTTCGGAGACAACACAGTGCTAACACTTCCATGCAGTGGAGAGCCTTTCGCTTTGAATGCGAGAGCCTCATAGAGAAACGTCCGTCGCGGGGGTCCAGAAGCACAGGAGATTGCAGAGGCTGGCCCGTATATTCTCAGCCGCCATCTTTACCAAGTAGGAATCCATATAGGGGGCAGGATAGCAGTAAAAACACAGATGAAAGCGGTCCAGAGGGCGTCTAAGTCACCGCACGTAATGTGCAACAGGTGACCGCCGGTAGCAAAACTATTTATTATATATTATCTTTACAAGTGATAAAAGATTACACAACCGCAAATTGCGTCACAAAACCAATGGCCGTTGGCGTCTACTTCCCCACTCTCTCAACCCCACGCGCCGCGCGACTGTCGCCGCCTCACGGTAATTGTCGCAACGTGCGGCGTGCGACCGCCATCTTACGGTGCTCTGGGGAAGTAGGCCGGGCCCGCCCTAATTTAAAATCAAAATAAATTATAACATGTTTTGCCTGAGCCCCACGGGGTCAGAACTGTGTCACCTGATATAGCCTGACCTTGCAAAGGCTTGTGACACAGTCAGTGGACCTGCAAGATCCTACATACTTAGAAACTGCATCAAAAAGTCAACCGTGAAGGCTCGAATTTTAATCAGGTCATAAAAAATAGAAAACGTGATTTTACGAGATTCTAAATTATACCATTAGATAGATCTCAACCAAGCGCATCCTTTGGTGATATTTTCAAGTATGTCGGATAGATATTAATTGCGTAATGGGCAGACAAAGTATGTCACCACCAATAAAGCGCACTAGCTAACTTTCAGACACGCAAAAACATATCACTCCCATAGATGTTCACATGAGGAACACAATAAAAAATGCTTCAGCTCGCCAGGACGTCTGTAACGTCCGTAATCAGAGTTCAAAAATATTCGCTGGTGGCCCTTGACTCCAGCCGCACGGCGAACCATCAAGGCGCCGGGTTTTTTCCATCACCCGCGCGGGCTGCGTACATACAGGCGGCGCGGTCAAGCGAGTTTATCAGGGTCCACGCGAGATATTTTTACTCTCAATTAAACATTTTTCATTCTAATTTCCACTTTACAATACCACACAAAGGACTCATTTGGCACATTTAAATACTTATGTATTTTTACTTCCTCGCCTCTTCGAGGCAGGACATTTACATAAATTCCATCAAAACAGCGGCCATTCTATGATAGTCCGCGGCGCTCCGCGCGATTTAAAAATGATTTTATTCCCATCGCGCGAGCTTTCCCTGTATATCAAGACCACGAAACATCAATTTTATTCAATATTACATTTACAAATGTCTTATCTAATTCTTAAATATTTCATTAAATATTTCATTAAATATTTCATCAAACTTAAATATTTCATTTTCTTAAGTATTTCAAATATTTCAACACTTTACAAGATAAGACCAAAAATGCAATTTCTTCGTGGAACTTTTCCAACGCCCTCCTATCCGCTTGGAGGCGAGGTGGGTCCCCATGTACGGCATTCGCCCATACAACGGACCTGGGCCCCAGAAGGACCAACATTCACGACTTCAGATGGGTCATCATCATCCCGTCGTCATATCAGACGGGTCATCATCATCATCATCCCGTCGTCATAATTCTACCTGTCCGATACACGTACCACATTTCAAAAGTATATATTTTATAGATTTTTTACTCTATAATTCAAAATATCTATAGCACAATACACCTACACGTAACTTATTTTGCTCAGATCACTTTTTATATAAATCATAAAGTAAATGCTTTTTTAATTTTATGTGCATACATGCATGTATTAATTAAGAGTTTTAAATAACTCGACCATTAAATCAATTTACGTGTTTGAGCACACCGCACAATATAAATTAATAAACCGAACAAGGCCATTAAAATTGAGCCGTGAAATCTGAAAAGCCTTAAACGCATGGTGACCATATTTTTTCACAAAAAATAAATTACTAATCTAAAAAATACTTAAATAAAAATGAGCTCAAAAATTAAGCTAACCGTAACACTAAGTAGGTATCTACTGTTATAATTATTATAAAATAGATGGAGTAGCTGAGAACTATTTATATTTATTTAGCGAGTGTGCAATACTTGTTTTGAATGTTAAATGATGGGTGCGAATCAAAAAGATTACCTTTTATGAGAGCAAGACTGCCTCCAAACACAGTAGAACCTTTGTACCCTTTTATGTGTTGCAAAGAAGTATTTTGTGTGAATAGTATCATTTGAAAATAAGTAGGCAGCGGGGATTATCTTGTTAAGATGCTACTTAAGGGGAGGTAAGGTTTTTAATTTATTTTTTTGCATTTTTTTTTAAATGAATGTATAACATCTTAAGAATATTGTGTCAAAATTTCAAGTCAATCGGAGCAAAATTGACGAAATTATGAACATTTGAGCGATACTCAGACTGATTCTCTATACCTGCTCGGGCAGCTAAGAGACGCGCTCACCTGAAGACTACCGGACGTGCTATTTGCATTGGAAGAGATTTGCGTAGACAAGGACAAAAAGATGCTGATGATGAAAGCTCTTTGCCGTGTGAACATGGCATCGACGATTATGTGTAAGTATAAAATAAGTGTTGAGTTTTATTTTGAATTTTACAGTGTGCAAAACTTTAAATCGTATTCCCCACATCTCACGTTTTCAAAGTCGGTGTCCATCATAACTTCAAAACTACTGCACCGATCCTTTTGAAATTTTGAATACTATTTCTGTACATAATTTACAAGGTAACGCTGTCGATTTTTTTTCAAATTTTTTATTAATTTTTATTTTTTAATAACAAATTAGTCGATATTTTTCGCAAAAAATCGCGTTTTTCCCTTCAAAGTGTTCCAAAAAATTGAAAAATTAAAATTTCAAAAAACCCTCCCAGCGTTACCTGGGAAAATCTATTATCTAACGAATGAACTTTGATTTTTTGATTTCAGATGATTTAGCACTAAGTTATGATGGACACCGCAATTCTACTTTTTTCTGAGACACGTCCGAATAATTGCTGCCATTGCCGTATTTCTTAATATTTCGTCTTGAAAATTTTACACAATATACTTCACATATCATACTTTAATATACTATTGGTTTTAATAAAGAGATTTTAACTATGTCGTCACAAAAAATTCACAAAAACATGCCTTTTTTGTACGAATTAACCTTACCCCCCCCCTTAAAGCTGATGACGCATCGCACATGTAGCCAGTGGTTTTCCGTGACGAATTGGTGTGAGCCTCGGCTAATGGGCGCATTGCTCGCTGATCAATAGATGGCGGCAGGCACCCGTCAATTTTTTTCGTCAACGTCGACAGTTCAGAATCATAGTGCTGGCTTTTTATATGTTTCGGCGGTCTCTCGTTACGAGGATGATGTCTACCTTGTTTTATTTATTGTACCCTGCAATGGGATCCGAAACGTCGGTCAAATTTGTACGGCAGTATATCCCAAAAAACTACACACAGAATAAATAATAGTTCAATAAACTAACAATCTCTGTGTTCCAAACTTGAAAAACGCATGCAGTAGGATTTTGAAAAACATATTAAAATGAAGCGCAATGATATAATATGAAGTCCCTACGAAAATGGACACGTGGTCACCGTGCGTATGTGATATTCCGTTCTTCCACCAGAATATAAAAGAAATGGGCACCGACATCTTTCCAATTGTAATTAGGTAGCTGCCGCGTAACCTGATCTATGCTGTCGTTACTATATTATATACCCTAAAAATGACATATCTATGTGTAATTATTTGTTTACTCCTGACTGTGATCAGTAACCGAAAAGTTACCGATGGAGCAAAACTACGTGAGTACTAATCCTGAATATTTTTACATGCTTTTATTTAACTCTGTTAGTTGTTTGTTCTGGAATCATATAATTGATTTTTCACCGACTTCCCGACTAGCTAGAGCTATGAAACTTTCAATATCTTCGTAAAGTGGATGACGATACATTATTAAATCATTAAATTTTTGACATTTGATCATTATTTCGATTAAAATAAATAATCACGTCACTGACATTAAGTTAATAATCACATCACTCACAAACAAGAGCCGCAAAAACAGATGACGAGCATGCTGTTCAAAATTTTGTTTTAAACTTTAAAACAACGCGTTTAATATTTGGTTATACTGCATAAGGGATGCTAAAAAATCGATTAAGATTGTAGCAAATAAAGCGTAAAAAACCATGTCTTCAATTTTTGTTATTTTATTTACAAGCTTATTTATTGACTTTATATACTTACACCATGGTACAATGATAGACAGAGAAAAATTTAAAAATCTATTGCAATCTAAGACAATATGTAACTCAAATTGTATACAAAAATTCAAAGTTTGAGACAATCGAATAAAAGGGTTAATTAATCTATGAACAACAAATTGTCATTTATTTATTATATTTATATTATTAATACAAATGTAAATATACCACCAATGCATCTTAAAAATATGAAAGTTTTTTTTTTAAATATAAATTGATGGATGAATGCAATATGTAAATGAGATAAAAAAAACACACGGAGATACAACTAGCGCCATATTTTTATTTATTTTGTATTTTTAGGGGATATGGGATCTGCACGTAGATAATATTTTAGTTGAAAAATAATATTTTCTCAAAATGTCATGAAAGGTTGGTTGGTCAATGGCATTTTTTGCTTAATACCCGAACCTTTGAAGATTTATACATAGTTATTAGGATACAGTCGAAATATACTATGCCTATACATATGTACAAAATACTACGCTTATATGTATGTGCAAGATAGAGATATGAGATATTATATGAACTCTACTTTTCCCTTTAGAAATTAGATAGATAATAAACTTTTGTGTATTTATGTTTTGTTTTGTTTATTTGTGTTTATGTGCAGAGCTTAGTGTATTTTTCACTATTTTCTTTAAATCTGTCAATGTTCGATTGTTTTGTCTGTATTTAATATTTAATTTATTGTAATATTATGATACTACAGATTTCCATGAATTATTAATTATTAAGAAACGAACAGTTAAGATCCTTTTTTGTTTTGTATTTGATTGCAGCCCAAAGATTCCACCGTTGCAAAGTGACGGGTTCCTCTGACTACAGGCCCAACAGATGCATCGAGGAAGCGGTCCAGCAGGCCATCGCTTACCTCAGCGAGGACGGGGACTCTGACCTCGGCCTGCCCGACCTGGACCCTCTGAGGGTAAATGAGATCGTCATCAAGCAAGGAAACAATGGACCTGTCAATATTGAACTCGTTTTCAAAAACATTGACATCCACGGCATATCCGACTACAAATTGAAATCCTTCAAGTAAGACTTTTATATAGTTTTCTGATCTGTTTTTCTATTCAAAATCGTTTTGACAAACAATCCTAATAGTAACTCAAACTTATCTACATCGAAACAGTCATCCTGTGGACTTTATGTGTTCATATTTTTTTAAATATATTAACACAAACAATAAATCATCATACTTTTTTTGTTTTTTTTTAAGCTGGAAATGGAAACACTAGGTACAATACTTACACCATTTATTGCGCATTCATATTATAAAGATTAAATTATATCGAAATAAAGTTCACAAATATCTGAACTATTAAAAATTAGGCATTCAAAATAAAATTTTGATAGTGTCATTACGTAATTTTTTTAATACCACGATTTAATTAGCACAGTAAAGTATATTATTAGATGCTTAATGTCTACAGATTAATTATTACAATTAACTTACGTTAAATTAAAAACAATTAAAACAATCATAAGTTTATAATATTTCCTTACTTACATACCATCAAGCCATTTCGCCGCGGGGGCAGGCAGAGAGAATGGAGCGCTAAACTCTTCTGTCCTGTCACAGCTCTCATCTCTACCAAATCCACCCATTTTCGCATGTAATCTTGAGGATTGTTGAGGCTTCTCTAATATTTAAATAAACAAAAGCAGATAACTTATACCTAGTCGTATAAAAAGTAAAAAATCAATATGAATCTTTTTAAAGTGATAAAAAAAATTACTGATTATAAAATCTTTTATTTTCATCTCCACGGTTCTGGGATGCAATACATTGTGCATCTTTAAAGAATTAACATATCTACAAAACTAGTTTATTGGGTGTAAATGACAATTATTTATAATATTACGCAACCTGTACAAAATTTTCATTAGTGAAATTTCATTAGTTCGTCTACGGATGTGAAATGTGTACATAACCTACCTACCTAATTAATATCTAGGTATTTTTCTGTGTGTGCCACTAAATTCTGCAAGTAAAAAAATATTAGTATGTTTAGAACAAATAAAATGTGATAATAGATAACTACAAAAAAATTTAATTTCTGTTAAAAAAAATATTTTTTGTTTTTGATGTTAATTTTAAAACACAAAACATAAAAAAGAACATTTTCATCGAGGTTTTTGTTAAATATAACAATGTTATTATATTATTGAAATCCAGTCCACGAAGGTTTCGGGTTTTCACGGCCGGGGTTTTCTGGGCCAGTATGCCTTGTATCTGACCTCATTTTTGCCCACGTTTCAAAACACGTTGATGCAGTGTTTGCATTCAGGGCTAAAGACAATGCGGCTGATAATGAACTGTTCCGAAATGTCAACAGTCAAGATCAGGAAACGAATGAGCGCAAAATTCACATTTAGGTATACATTATTCATGGTGTTTCAAAAAAATATCGAGCCTTTTTTATCCGCTCAAAAATAAATAAACCTGGGAGTTCGAAGATGTTATGACATGGCATGACATGATCGGAGATGTTATGACTATATGTAGTGAAGATGTATAGGAGACGTTCGAGCGCGAGAATTTCAAGATCAGCTTCCGAGTGAAGAAGTGTTAGTGCTCGTCGGATTGCCTATCGTTGTAAAACGACGGAACGACTTGAACAACGATATTGCATTAAATGTTTTCTCAGAAACCTTGTTATGCCTAAGTTCGCATTCGCAAGACCTAGCAGGCATTTGGGGATGATATTGTAAAGAGATGCTAAAAAGAATAGATAATGTCACTTGGAACACCGCTATCGTAGAATCTAGAACGGTCTACAATTATCGACAACCTTCAGAAAACACCTACAAACGTCTAGAAATGCCTAGAACAACCGAGAAAGCGACAAGGACCTTCTCCTGAACACTAGAATAATGTAGAATGTTCGAAAATACCAGCATTTGGATATAAATACAGAACCACGCCGCGACGGGAGTTCAATTGTCGTATTTGAAGTTCGTATGAGCGAGACAACGACAGGTGTGCCAAGTCGTGAAATTGTAAAGCAACAGATATTGAGCGAAATAATCGAGCGAAGTACTTAATAAATGCGATAAATACTACGTGCGAGAATTGGACGGAATACTCTAGAACAGCGTTAAATTTAATTCGTTTGTGTGTAAAATGATGTTATACATGAATATTAATTATTAAATCGCTAATTAATTTCTAGTGTTTTCATTCATTCCTCCATAGCTACGACACGTGACAATATTATGCACCTTCATAAATAAAGGAGTGATACAATCGCTTCAAAGATAGCCGCACATCAATGGACAGTGAACCGCTTAATTATTATTAATAATAATAATAATTGCATTATTGATATAGCGCCGTTTTCGTGAGTACTCACCTCAAGGGCATTCTTCATTCTCCATTCTTCTCAATTTTTTGAATCTCGTTTTATTCAGCAAACAATATTATTTTTATGGTGTTTATTTCTTAACCTATTAATGGTACTTATTTATTAAACTAGTTGGTTTTCAGCAACCTTATTTTTAAGGTACGTTTCTTTCTCGCTGTAGCTCTCTCCATCGATCCCTATTCTGTTCCAAGTCTTTTACTTATTGATTACTTCTGCATCTGCTCCACTCTCGTAATTGTCTGATGAAGGTTTTTCTCCCCCATATTATTTTTGTTTTCCTTCTATCTGGTAACCTTGGTTCTCTGAAAATTTTATTTGTTTGGCTCTCCATCTCTCAGAGATATTTTATATTTTCTATTCCTCTTGCTTTTTTGTGTATTACGTATCGATTCCCTACCTAATATGGTACTTATTATGCTATTTTATCCATATCCAGATATTATCAATTACTTTTTTCTTTATTTCTAGAGGTAACGTTTCATCGCCCAGGGACTTCAAAATTAATATAGACGGTGTTATAGACAGCCTGCAATTAATTGGAGGCTACAGTATGACTGGAAATGTTCTCTTATTTCCCGTCAGAGGCGCTGGTGCATGCAACCTTACTTTGGGTAAGAGATACAATATTTTTCACATTTTTTTGTTTATAATTTTTTTTTCATATTTTGTTTACAAAAGAAAAATATAATAATAAAAAAAGTACATTTAAAAAAGAGTCTTTATCTCGGATTAAATCTCACTTCACTTCCACGTGTTTAAATAATTTTAAAATACATGCCTATGTGAATACATATTTTATTGAAGAGTTCATTCAATATTATTAAAATCACAGAAAGAGTTATATACCTACTAGTCGGAATATTTAAAGCATTCTGCATATTTATTCAGATTTGCCTTTCAATTGTTATATTCATTTAAAAGCTTAGGGTACGTATACACGAATGAAACAATGATCTCATGATTCGGTGATATAACGGTAAAGTTCGGTATGCAGTTGGTCAGTCTGCTCTACGCAAAAAATGCAATACAAAAGAAAGACAGTTCGCTTTCCAATTAATATGCATCCTCTCATGATTTAATATTTATAAAAAAAAATATCATGGTAACATTTCGACGGTCCCTACATACACAGTCGAATCTGAAAAAATCGATTTTCGTATTATCCGATTTACTCCATATTTTTGATGTGTTAAAAAAAGTTTAATTTTTGTTTTAGTTTGTGCTTTGCTTGAAACGAAAATTCTTTTTTTAACACTGTCTAAATATAAACAGTAAACTCGATGATAGTAAAACGAAAAAATATTTTTTTGTATATTCGACAGTATACGTAGGGACCATCGATTTGATATGGATAGTAAATTATTGTATTGGTGCGTGTTAATGTAAAACATTTCTAATATCTATATCTATTTAATTTATCCCACCACAAAAAGTTTAATCTCAATCGCCTTTTTTATTATTTTTTTTTAATAAATTCATATCATAGTACATAATTTAATTAATTCAATAAAACATTCATATAATAAAAACGTTTTTCTCGCTTTAAATAAGGTGTTAAGAATATTGAGATACAAAATAAATAAATATATAGTGAAACTCATGGAAATTTGAAGCCTTTTTTTATTGAATTTTTTAAGTTCATTTTTAAATGACGTAAGGGTTTGATTTTTTTATTATTTTAATATTAACAAATTGAAAGTTTTAATTCCTACAAAGGAATAATGGTTCTGGGCTGCACTTGTTTTATTTTGAACATGAATTTTATAATGAAACAGTTTTAATGACAATTTCTCCTATAAGTCGTTCATAAATTATGGTTCTTGATAAAGTATGTTTTTCTTAATTGTGTGTTTATTCGATAACCGTGACAGAATTTATTTTTACTAAGTATTACCTATAAGATATCTATAATTATAATTATTCTTTTTCATTATAACCTAATGAATAAGATATTTATAATTTTAATTATTCGATAACCGTGACAGAATTTATTTTTACTAAGTATTACCTAATGAATAAGATATTTATAATTGAAAACATACATTTTGTTGCCAGAGGGTATTCGAGCTGGAGGCAAGATAAGAGGAGAACCACTTACAAAACGAGGCAAAGAATACGTGAAAATCAAGGACTTTAAAATGTCCATCGAACTAGAAAGGTGAGTTATTTTTCGGTCAAAAGATACATATTAAAATTTTAATATTTCAATCAATAAGATATAATTGTCTTACGGATCATATTTTGAATGCTTAGTTTAATTATTATAATAAATAATCAAAAACAACAAATAAACAAATTCAAGCCCTAAAATTAGCCTCCTCTCAAAGTGTTTCCAAATTACGTTTTAGAGTTTTTATTGTCCATGCTTTTAATAAAGCAAACAATATCTTATACTTTCTTGTGTATACTATTAAAAAATTTAAATTAAGAATACATAAATTTATAAGTAGGTTCCCAATTTTTTAATCTATAGGAAGGATAATAAATTTTTGTAAATATTAATTTTATAAAACACATTCATATGTTTTTCCAGGGCTCACCTTCGCTTTGAAAATTTGTTCAGAGACAAGGCGATAGCAGAGACCATGAACGTTTTCATTAATGAAAATTGGGCTGAAGTCTATAATGAACTAAGACCGTCTATCGAAGAAGCAATCGGTCAGCTGTTTGAAGTGTACACCAGAAAAATTTTAGAAAGAATCCCGTATAAAAATATATTTATTTTAGAATGAAAATAGCCGTCATTAATTAGTATTTATTTATAAAAATGTGTCTGAAGAAGAATACGATTTTAAATACCAAAATATCATTAAAAAACTTATTCAGATTAAAAAAAATTTTCTGAAAATAATATCTGTTCTGTAGTTATTATATAATACAACAAAGCAGGGGTATTGCGAAAAATTTGTCCAGACTTATCGGATAGAAAAGGAAGGTCCTTCACCCCATGAACCGATCTAGGGGAAAACGCAACAGGTCTCTGTTACAAGAGGAGCAGGATGCTCTCAATAGAGCGGAAACTCTTGAAGATTGCGATCATGCCCCTCAATCAAGATTAGGGTTGCCACCCGTACTTTATTATAAAGTATTGTACGTTATTTTGGGTAATTGTACTCTGTACTTTATGTGAACAATAAAGTACGCGAAAATGCTTTATTTCACATGATATGATTTCTATTAATTTTACTTATAACATACAAAAAAAAGTTGATCGTAGAAATTTTTGCGTAAAACGGAACGAGAGAGTTACCGGGGTCGATGACGTTATCGATTGTTGCCGAATAGGTTCGATAATTGACGATATACCCCGTGGCGATCGCCACATAAACGCTCGTTTTTTAATGCAACCTAACCTCAAATGTCATCATAGTTAATTTCATTGTAAAAATTTTTTTTTTTTTTTGTGTATGGTGGATTGAGTGTAGTTAAAATACGATTAATTGTTTTTAAAGAGTTTTTTCTGTGATGAATAGCAAATGGCGAGACGAAAGAAACAAAGCGTCTCTGAATCTGATGCAAATGAATGACTTATTTATTTCACTTACATAATATAGACAGCAAACCTGCTATGCAGTTGTTTAGTAATGATAATTATTTGTTAAAAGTTGCTAAAAGTAATGAAAAATATGTTTTGAAGCAAAATAAAAAAGTAAAATAAATCAAAACTTTATTTTGACACAATGTACTTTTTTTTTCTACCTATAATAACTAATGTTCTTTATTTGCACAAAAAAAAGGTGGCAACCCTAGTCAAGATGGGCCGACAACGAAGAAACATAACAATACAATGATGACAATACAATGTAGTGTATTCCCACTTTGGGAATACGGGGTTGCTTTAATAAAAAAACAGGCGGTAGTAAATACTAGTCTGGTTTATTTTAAAATGCGTGTTGCGGACCGACACTAGAAAGTGACCTGATGCTATATGTGGACGGAAGAAGAAGAGAGCGCGCCCATGCGCCCTGTCCACCTCATACCGACCCCTACCCTCTGGGTCAGGATGAACAGCCTCAAAATACCACAAATAATAAGTAGACGAGATTAAAGAGACAATTATGTATCAAATGTTATTACTCCCGATACGATACAAAAATATTACGCAGGAAAATTTTCCAGTGATTTAATAAAATGTTTTGCATCATTAATTGATCATTTACGACTTGTTTTTCTATAAGATGATGATTTTTGTTTTAAATAAATAAATAAAAATATTAACATGCATAGGTACTAAAGGAAATGATGAATACCTACTAATAAATGCACAAAATCTTTATATCTTGTATTTAACAAATTTAAAATCCGTTCTATTATACAGGATGTAACAGACCTAGTCCACATTACTTAACATGTGAATTTCTGTTGTGATTATGAGTCGAAAAAGTAACCTTGACCTAATATCAATAGTTATGCAATATCAAAGTTTGCATTTTTTTCCAATATTTCTGACTTATTTTTTGTGAACAACATTACAGTAACAGTCAAGGTTGCTTAAACATTTTCGACTCATAATCATGGCAGGAATTCACCTGTAAAGTATTGTGGACCAGCCCTGTTACACCCTGTATAATAAGTTCTTTGAAAAAATCACAGACCAACAAAATAATTGAATGACCATCGAAATTGTTGGAAAATGCTTCTGAAAATGAAAGTTCTGGTTCTGGTTCCACTACGTTTGACTTTCTTAAAAAAATACTACTAACTTGGAAATTTTGAAACAATTTTGAAAAAGTCAAACTAATATCAAATAAAAATAAAATGTCTTAATATATAAGTCGTGCTTTATTACAGACTTGGTATGAAACAGAATTTATAAAAATGAACAAAATATCGCTTTTTGTAAAAAAAAAACGTTTTTTTGTAAATTGTAAAATTGTAAAATACATTGTAATTGTAAAATACAATTGTAATTGTAAAATACAAGAATAAATACTTTAACTGCATTATAAATGTGTCTTGAATGTATGCGGGGATGGACATACTTACGCTGTGTCCCTGTCCCCTCGCCTAAGGAAGGGGTTAAACTCAACTCTTTAATAATAATTTTACACTGCAGAAAAAAGTTAACTGAATCTATCATTATAGATCAAAATACCAGGAGTTAAAAAATATTTTTTTAAATAGCCATGGAAAAAAAGCATTCACAACAAACTCAGTTTAGTAAAATAAATAAAAAATTAAGAAATATCTTATGAACACATATTTATGGAATATACCATAGTAAAAAAATGTTTTTTTTTGTACAAAAAACGATGATTTGTAGGTACATTTTAATAAATTCCGTTCCATACCAAGTCTCTTCAAGTGAAAACGTCATTTTGTAATAAAGCACAACTTATATATTAAGACATTTTATTTTCTATATATAATAGGCACGGAAAAAAATTTATGTGATCAAGAATTCTGATATTTTATTTCGTTTCAATTTGAATTTTTGTATTATTATAAAGTTATGGTAAAATGTGTTGTGTTAAAAATGTTTAATATCTTTAACTATAAAAATACACTTATAACCCATTTACAATGTAGTTATTTATATTGTTTTATATTGTTATAAATGGATGTAAGCAGTAACATAACATATTATAATTAACGAACTCCCTCACTTTCTAAGGATATCACAAATCACATCAATGCAAAGGCAAAATAAAAAAATTTAATTTTACACCCTGAAAGTATTATTGTAAAAAACACATATATTAAAGTTTTTGGCCACTATTTGACATAAAATAAGAAAAACTCAATTTTTTGTTTGTTTATCCTTTAAGATCTCTAGCCTTAACGGATCCTCGCTAAGCACAAGGCTAGCGTATAGGAAGTACCTACATCACTATTATTATTATAATTTCTGCAGTCAATATACAAGTGATGTCTAGTATAGCACGTTTAATAATCAGAGAATTAGAGACTTATTATGAAGAATATTATATAATAATTGATAGTGATCGGCCAGGTCATTAATGCTAATGACTTGGTACCATATGAATAGGTTAAATCTAATTAATAACGGAAATTATAACAACAATGATCCTAGATCCTTAATAATAATTGAAAAAAAAAATACATGCGTTCAATTTAAATTTAAATAAATAAACAGTGTAAGCAGGTAGATATACATTGTATGAGGGCCGTATACAAAGTCAATACTTAAGCGGTTTAAAGGTTAAAGTACGCTTTAAAAGTGTGATTTGTACTGCAAATTACGCTCATTTAAAGTGTACTTTAACCTTTAAATCATTAAGTATTGTCTTTGTATTCGGGCCTGAGGGATATAAAAGAAAAGGCAACAATATGCAAAAAAAATTAATGGAGTCATCATTAATTTTATCATTAATTTATCATCATTAAATCAGGATTACTGATTTAGAATGTGCTGAAATCAATATTTTACAGGAAATATAGCCCATAAATATGATTTTGGAAGGAAAAGATACATAAAATCTAGAATTCAGTTCATTCTAAATTAGTATTCCTCGGTTCCCCGAATTCAAAATACTTTTATTGTGTTTGTTTGTTTAGATGTTTCTGCTTTTACTTTATACTCGTTTTATTCAAATGATTTTCGGTGTATATGTTTTATTTACATATTTTATATTTTTATATAAAATTAACTAAGTTTTTTAATATATGTTTATTTTACTTTGCGATTTAGATTGCTGGCTGGTGTAGGATGTATTTCATTTTTTTCCTCATTTTAATGCAGCAATATCCAAGAAAATTTAATGCAGTCATCGAGAATTACTAATTTAGAATGTACTAAAATCGAGATTTTACGGGAAATATAACCTATACACTTATAGAAAACATGGAAGGGATATATACATAAAATCTAGAATTTAGTACATTCTTAATTAGTAATCCTCGGTGACTGCATTCAAAACATTTTTTTGGATATTGCTGCCTATCCTTTTATACCTCTGAGGTCATATGAAGTTTAATATTAAGGTACATATGTAAATGTGCATAAGAAAAGAAAAAATATTTTTGATAACTTTAACACATTATTTCGAAAGCCCAAATTTCCACAACAGATATATTATCATTTTAATATTTATTTTTGCTCCTGATTTATATTTTGAAGATATATTTATCTATGTACATGTGCTTATGTGGAAGAAAAAATATTTGTGATAATGTATCATTTTATTTCTAAGGCCAAATTTCCACGACAGAATTATTATCATTTTAATATTTCTTTCTGCTCCTGAAATATATTATAATAAAATAAAATAGAAATATATTATAATATTAGGTCCTTACATATGAAATTGTCGTTTAGTATGGGAGGAACATAAAGCCGATTTTTTTTTATTATAATATATTTATTTAATCAAAGTATGTACCATTGCTATCTATGCACTTTTGCCATCTCATAGGTAGTTCATCGATCCCTTTACTAAAAAAACCATTCGGACGGGAATCAATAAAATCTTTGAAGGCGTTTTGGACTGCCCCATCGGAGTTGAATTTTTTCCTTTGCAAGAAGTTATCCAAATTTCGAAAAAAATGGTAATCTGTTGGGGCAAGGTCCGGAGAGTACGGTGGATGTCTTAGGCCCGGTTGTTTCAAGTTCGATCAAAGTAAGCGGAAATACTGGCTTAAGCTGAGCTTAACCTCAAGGTCACGCGAAATCTCGAAGAATTGAGTTGTTTCAAATTTTAAAATCGGATTAGGGGTGTTGCAATTGTGTAAAATAAAAATCATAGACAAATGCACGCCAAAATAATTTTGCATATGGCAGCACATAATTTAAATTTCATTTGACAGCAACAGACAGCAAGCAGATCAAAGCAGATGTTTCGAAACATGTCATCAGCGGTTTGTTTTACTGAAGATTTCCACAAGAAGATGAAAGGAGAGTAGTGGGCCGCATCACGCAACTAATTTAATGTTTTGTTGCTACTGTCCAACAGATTTTCGAAGTAGATTCGATAATACGATGAAAAGCGCCAGGAAGGTTAGTTATTGACGAAATTAAATGTTATCTTACCTATTTAGTGTTTGCAAGAACAATATGTTTTTATTTGATCTGTATTGTATTTCTTTAGTTTTTCTGTTTATAACCTTTTCTTTGTTTGCAGGTAATAAGAAAAGTGAATCCAGAGCCTACGACTGATATGCAGAATAAATTATATGTGGTTCAGTTATATATTTTCAAAACCCAACTATCTAAAGAATCGACAGGAAATTCACGAAGTTGTTTTGGAAAGGCATAATGCCAAAAGAGATCTGGCTTAATTTTATTACAAGTTGTATTTTTTATTAAAATATTCATTTTCCCGTTAATAGTTAGGTATATAAAATACAATAAAATAAAAG
>JADDOH010018329.1:0-17663 GCA_016648135.1 Agrypnia vestita
TGAGTGTTGAAGTGTAGGTCATAACACTCACTCATCACATCAGCCCTGATGATGGACCCTGCAATGGGATCCGAAACGTTGGCCAGAGAGGTCACATATACGCGGCAAAATATCCCAGAAAACTATACACAGAAGATTCTGAACGGCCGTGAAAAACTAAGGACATTTTTAACCCTTCCATGTTTCCACTCACCTCCTACTCGTCTCCTTATCATGGAGCAAGTTTTGTCACTGTAACATTGTATACCGGAAATGTGTTTCAATTGTTCTACTAAATTGTGGTTGGTTGGAAGAAATTGCCAACTGGTAATAAACGCATCATTGTAAATGTATACAAAATGTGAATAAATTAATAAATAAAATAATAAACTTTAAATCGGGAAAGAGAGTACGGGGTCCTATGGAGTAACTGTGAAAATTTTTTTTGGAATTTATAACATATATATCGGTGAAGGTTCTTTTGTTTTTCGCGAGGTTCTAAAGAGTAAATGTGCGAAATTTGGTTATGAAAGAGTAAATGTCAAAATTCGGTGTTAAAGCAGAAATAATAAATAAATCAAAAAAATAATTGAAGACATGCTTTTATGCACTTTCTTTGAATACATTCGTAATCGATTTTTTTGACATCACCCTTGCAGTATCCAAATATTAAATACGTCGTTATAAAGTTTAAAAATTCATTAAACCATCCTTCTTAATTGCCTTTTAAATAATAATATAATATTTTGTTTCCAATAATACCAAGGTTGAATGCTGACTAAAATTAATAAATTTTGAAATCGTAACATTTTTCGTACAATTTTATCAATCTTGAAGCTACGTAGGAATTTAATATTCGATAATATCGGAAAATTATTAATTTTAATCAAAATAGTGACAAAGTCACGTCTAAAATGAGTTAATAATGTAAAGTCGTGATTTCGGTAATTGTTGAAAGATTCAGAGCTCTAGCTGATGGCAAATTGATGAAAAATCAATTATAAAATTTCACCACATCAAATAAACAAAGAGAGTTAAAAAAAAAGCATGTAAAAAAGGATAGATAGATAGACATATTAAATACATGTGTTACATTTTCGACAACTGGCATAATTCAGAATATTTTGAGTTTGTTCAAATCTTTCAGAACAGAACAGAAAAAAGGAATTTAACAAAAATTGGAAATAATATTTCCTGGCATCCTTGCAGTGTAATGCAAGTATTCGGATGAATTTCATTACACAATAAAGTATATTGCTCTCAAAATTCCGTAAAAATCAATGTAGATTTTCTCATTAGCGACATCTGTGGGGATTTAGGGGAATGAAAATGGCTTTGTACAGGCCGCATGGAAGGCGCTTACAACTCATATGTGAAAGCTTTCCACGCAATTTGAACATATATACAACTTCCAAAAAAATGAATAAGCATGGTATATTCTATCATGGGTGGAAATGGCGAATGTTACATTGTGTAAAGTGATCACTTAAGCCAACCATAAAGATAGGTCATAAGTCCTATGTACACCCAAATGACTTCTATACCTACTTTCCCATAATAAATACAGTTTCGTCTCTGTGAGATATCTATAATATACATTAACTGGCATAATTTTGTATAAATAAATAAATGAATAATGTACTATAATAATCTTTAAGCATATACTTAGTTCAATAAAATTTAAATTCTATTTATTTTAAGAATTTGTTATAATGTAAGTTCTGCTATAAATTATAAGAATTCTAATTTCTTACCGAGTTTGCGATAGCTGAAATGGGAAATGTCCGTTTGAGAATGCGAAGAATCTAGGTGCTTCGAAATATGGCATTTTTAATAGCGCCATGATAGGTCGTCGATAGTAACAGATCCAAAAGAATTCTTCCATTCTGCATTATATTAAATTCAGCAGTTGTTCACTCTCTACATTTTTGAACTCCTTTTATGAAAGCGGGAGACTTCTTCAAAGGCTTTAGCGCATTAACTCTTTTAAAATGACTCTATTTCGCTTAGCTGATATTTTTTCCATTTTCTGGAAGATGAAAGCGTTCTGCAGTAGGTATGTATTTGTATTTTATTATAAAATTTTTATCCCCTTACCTAGGTAGGATAGAGAGCTCAAAGACTCATAAGGGCGGTTTCACCTTGTCTTGTTTTGTTGACCCATAAAGGCACTTTATACATGATAGGCTTTGTTTACATCTACAAATTTTTGTAGTCGTTTCTCTAGTAGTTGCAAGACGTGTCCTAACTGATTTAATTGGGACCTTAATATTTGTAAGAGGAACGGCTCCATTCCGAGGGTTTTCCTTCTTTGGAACTTCTCACCCGGTCCAGTAATGTTACTTTGGCTACTCCCCATGGGTAACTCATTTCGGTAGGCTGAATGGTCGACCTCAATATCTTTGAAATATGTTTATTTTAAAATATTCTTCTTTAATGATAAAAAATCTTGTTGTAAATATATTGATATCTCTACTTATGTTATAAAGAAGTAAAGTTTGTAAGTTTGGATATAGGAGATTATCTATTTTCCCACATAAAAAATAGCTTCATCTCTATGAGACATCTTTTTTTTTAAATAGAGATGCGAACACGGAATACCTGTCGCATAAATATGATTAATTAACTAACCTAAAAGACTATTAAAATAATACTAACTTGCTGGTGACTTGCAATGGAGCTTAAACCATCGACCACCAGATTACTATGCGAGAGTCATGACCACTACACCCACAAGCTACTCTATAATATATTTTGATTATGGTTGCCTTATTCAGTAAACAATAGATCAAAAATATAAGGGGTTGTACTACCACGGGAGTTTGAAATTTAGTTAGAAATTGGGAGGATTTGTAAGGTTAATTGTGATTTATTATTCCCCAGTGCAAGTTTGTTCGTTACGGAAAAAAAGATCATGCACTTATTAAAAATTAAATATGTACGATGTAATCTTATAAAAAGCAATAAAAGAAATGTAAAAATTACTAATACCCTCTATGTAAAAGATCAGGCTAAATTTTAGGCCCCTGGGGTCATAACTCAAGTATAACTCCTTAATCCATATATAATTTTTCACCCAATGTCTCTGTAGAAGTTAGAAATAGCGCCATCAATTTATTTTGGCAATGTTTCAAGTGAATGTGTCAAAAACAAATTATTATATTAACGCACTTATATCTACAATTCACTAGAAATATTTATATCTTGTAGATAAGACCAATAGGAATGAGCTGGGCTGCTTTTGGCAAATTCAAACATATTCCCGTCAATAAAGAGATCCCGGTTAGCTTAAAAGAAAATAATTTGAATCGTGCGTAGGTACTTCCAGTGATGACGTATGGAGTGGAGAAGATGGTCCTTATAAAGAAAAGTGTAGAAAACCTCAAATTTACACAACGATCCACGGAGAGATCCATGCTTGGCGTAAGCCTAAGAGATAGAATTAGAAATGATAAAAATTAGGATTAAAATGGATCGTGTAGCGTAGTTAAAATGGAAATGGCATGTTGCAAGGCAAAAGACTACTAGATGGACTCCCAGAGTTCTGAAATGGAGACCTTGGGAGGATAAAAGAGGCATCGAAAGACCTTAAAAGAGGTGGGCCGACGATATTACCGCTGTGGGATGAAAGAAATGGCTACAATTAGCAAATAATAAGAAAATATGGAAGGGTATGGAAGAGGCTTATATCCAGCAGTGGAGAGATGAAGGTTGAAGAAAAAGAAGAAGAAGAAGATATTTGCCATTGTTCAATGCCAAAATATAAATGTATTTTTAAAATGACGTAAAAAGATGGTGCTATAATTTTTAATCGTTCTGTCTTCATTTTATTGATAGTTTTCTTTTCATACATATTAATAATCTGTGTTCTATTTAGACTATTTATGAGTTCTTGTCCGTGCATACATATAAATTTAATATAAAAGCCTGTAGAGGCTTGTAATGGTGGTGGTCAGCAGTAAAGAAAATTGCCTTAAAAGTGTATGAAATTGCGAGTATAAGCTCGCCATTTCCCCGCAGGGGTAGGCAGAGAGGATAGAACGCCATAATCTTCTATCTTGGCACACCATTTTTGCTTCAGCTGTATTCATACATCTTCTCATGCATGCTCTACGGTTGTTGAGGCTTTTAACAGGGCCATTCTTCATTCCGCCCTCTATTCCTGTTGCCTTCAACACTCACCCCATATATTTTCTTAAACATACTTTCCTCGCTTTAGTTAAGTTCTGCATGTCCAAACCATCTCAACACTCTTTTGTTTATTCTATCTACCAGACTAGAGCCAGCATTATATTCACTTCTAATTTATTTATTCCTCACTCTATCGACCAAAGATTTTCCGTACAAGCACCTTAGTGACCGCATTTACATCAAATTCAGTCAAGTTTTATTCCTTTTTTGCCTATTCCAGGCTTCACTTCCATACATCAGAGTTGGCACTAGAACGTCATTATGTACCGCTAGTCTTGCTTCCTTTGACAGATTCTTATTGGCCATAATTGCGTTTAGAGTACCATTTACTTTGTTACCCGCAGTCACTCTCCTTTCGATATCGTTCTCAGCCTTGCCGTCTCTATTAAACATACTTTCCAAATACACAAACTCGATCAGTTGTTCTAAGCATTCGTTGTTTACAATTACATCGCACTTAGTCACTCTTTCATCTCTGTCGAACACCATCACTTCATCGATTTGCTGACATTCATAAGAAGTTCAGCCTGCATGCAAATAGTAAGGCAAACATTCATCATCATCATCATTCTTGGCACTACAACCCTTGGTGGGTCTTGGCCTCCTCAATAAAAGGCAAACATTAAGTAATAGAAAAGAAAGAGAATAGAAAAGAAAGAAAAAAAAGGGAATACTTGCAGATTTGAACTGAATTAATTAACTCGTTGTATCATAAAAATCATTGTAAAGTGCATTAAAAAATATGTATTTAAGATAAAGAAGTTTCGGTGTCTCAGTAACATTAAAAATTGCGTGGTATCTAATTATTTTTCCGGTTTGAAAATATATTCTTAAAATCATTTGAATAAATAAAATTAAAATCTCCCCGCCGGGGAATTGAATGTCAGTCGCCCATAATAAAGGTTGGATACTAACTATTACACTGTTGATTTACACTAATGAGAGTGACCTGTAACAATTAGAGAGGATGATGATGGAGCCAGACTCAGTCCACAGGGCTTCCTTCGTGTGCTATAAAATGTCGCCATATATGTACATACCTACGTGATTGCAATTAAAGATGATAAAGAACATGGATAAACAGGAATAAATACTCCGATGGTTTATTGACTGAGTTTATTGAAACGAGAAAGCTTTCGATTCAGTTAAATAGTTATTTAAGTATGTAAGCGTTCTTGTAAGTGCCACAGTCGAGTAAAGAATGGCAAAGAACGAAAACGAACAAGAATGAACCACGTAACGTTTTGCCCTTGGCTGCATTATTTTTTTATGTTTATCGACGGGATCACCATGAAATTTTACATATTTTAACATCAACCTTATCATATTTCACGAAGTATCAAAATCGCACACTTAATCCTGCAATAAAAAATATTTTTCAAAGTTTTTCCCGATGTCGGGCACCGCTTTACTTAATATCGTTAACAAATTTAATATTAAATTTGTTATAAAACTCTTTACCGCCATTAAATTTGACTAGAATTTGCCGCGTGAAGGGATCAAAGGGACAACTGCCAACCCTTAGGGCAAATGTGATTAAAATTCCTGAAAACTACCGCCGCAAAAAAAAAAGTTCAAAACTCAATGAGGGAAAAGCGGACATAATTATTTTTAAATCAACCCACACAACAACCCAGAGCAGTGTACTTCAGATTTTAATATTTAAACAGTGGAAAATTTCACGCGAAAGCCTTACAATCAACAACCAGCCTTAAATATTTTCTCATGCAAATGATACTAACCCAGGTAATGGACTCTTTGAGTACCTTTGTGTTAACTTTTTTGGATAGAAAAACCACGTATAAAATATTCTCTATGGAGCCTATGGTATAACAGTATATAAAAGATTCCCTGCCCAAAGTAAGTTTATGAAAAACCTATGTGTTTGGTATTCACTAAACAATGTGGACACATGCTTCGTAGTGATATTATAGAATTAAATATTTTTTATTGGCATTTACGTCACGACTCTCCTCCTCATCATATCTATTCAGTCAGTCCACATTTCATAGCTCGACAGATAAAACATTGTATATTGTTCGCCATAAGAAGCACAAAGTTGATCGCAGTCTCCGGATAAATAATATTTATCTCACCATTGGGTGAAACTTTCATTATCACTAGTTCCGAGGCGCCATCTGATGAAAAAGTGTGATGTAGTGTGTGCTGCTTCTTTTCGTTGGAGTTCTATCCTCGTCTCGCCACTGGAGGAAAAATAAGAGGTTATCGAGCTTCCTATTCCTTCCCTAAGAATATACAGTCCATTAATCTTTGCCGTTTTACCCATCCATTTCCTTTTCCTTAATTTCCTTTCCTGTCAAATTTACCTCCATTCTCAACGATTCCGGAAATTTGCATCAGATTCATATTTTGGTCCTCTTGAGCCGAAAGCAATACAAATTTTCAATATTATACGAAACGATTTTTAATGAAATCAGGTTAATATAGTCGCATATAAAATGTGTGGTTATTTGATAAAACTAAAAAAAATTGACTTATCACTCAGACACCGAGAAAAATCTATGTATTTAAAAAATGCACTAAGCGTTAAAAAATATACAAAAAATACAATAGACAAACGCGTGCAGTTACTACATTGAAGCATGACTTTTACGCAGACATATATTTTGCAAAAAATAAACGTCGTAATAAAATATGAATGTGTATATTTATGTAATACATGATAAAATCATGTATAACAAATGTAATTTTTCTCGAATATGATAACTCATATTGCTAAATCTATTGTTATATTGTTGCAATGTAACATAACATTGTTAAATTGCCGTTTAAATTTAAAAATGAGAAATGATTTCTCTATTGAGTAAGGGCAGTAAACTTATTTTTTAATATTTTGAATTCACATTATACAAATATAAAAAAATATAATAAATCAGACTATTAATATTTGTTCACAAATAAATATTAATGAGTTTTGTCGTAATTAAAATGTATATACTCGTAAATGTATTTCTTGGCAACACACTTTTCGTTTCCCGTCTCGGAAAATCTCTGAAAATTGGCGTTTTTTGACGCATTTTGTAAGTCATAAATATTTCATTACTGAAGTTTAAACACGACGAATAATGACATTACAAATTTTTAAAAGTTATTCAGGAATATTTTTGTTCCTGAAAGCTCCTTTTAGGAATTTCATAAATATTGAATAGGCAAATTCAATGAATGTCAAAATTTGTTTTTCAAAGTCTTAATTAATTTGAATTGAACATCTGTAGTCAAGGAATCACGGCTGTGGGAGGCAAAAAAATAAAATACTGTAAAATAATTATCAATTTATCAATTATTTTTATTTAATTCACCAATCACTGGACACAAATTAAATCGGAGCATCGATCTTTAATTCAGAATAAATTTTTGCAAAAGTAACTTAGAAAACCTTCTACGCGAATCTATAAATTTTGATTCACTGGTCTGTATCGCTCTGATTGCTATGGGACGCTTCTCACACGTCAGTAGGTACTTTCTTGATTTATGGTCGCTGGTCTCACTGGTTCGCTTTGTATAATTTTTTTTATCTCTATCTAAAGTGAATTTGTTAAGTGCACTTTATAATTATTACACACTTATTATACACTAATTAATAACTTGATTTCAAAAACAGTACAGATAGATGCTTTAGAACAGATAAGTCTTGTTAAGCAACTACCTTTACCTTTTCTATGAAATAAATAATTTCGAATAAATAAAAAATAATCGCAGAAACATCAAAATAACTCTAATGCTCGCGCGCGCGCGATTGTCTTCGCTTTTATACATAAATTTTAGTTTCGTGAATGTTCGACTAGTGTCTCCATGTTTCTAGTGTTTTATGGTTTCTTCGAGAATAGTCCAGTTGATTCTAGATTAACGTGGACCGTTTGAGACATCTCGATAGTGCGCGGCTACTATTGTCTTAGACTCTCTTGACATTAAAATATATCAATCTCATTATTAAGAAGCTGCATATTAAAATGCTGTATCGTTTAATATTCTTGCAGATTGCGTGTTTTAGTGACTTTTTTTTATCTTAACTTACTTACAACTACGCCGTTTTGCAACGAGAAAGGGATAAGCAGGGTGATGGAGCGCCCGCTTTACGGCACAATTCTCTTCTCACCTGCATTTGTACATCTTCTTACGCAAGCCTGAGGATTGGTGAGACTTCAAACATAATCGTCTTCCAGTCTTTCTTCCATCATCAGTCTCAATCATTCTCTTCTCGTTCATTCATTCTACATGACCAGACCACTTGGCGATCTTTAATCGTATTCTCTAGGCTAAGATAATATGTATCTAAAAGCGAAATCTTTTGAGAAATAATGTGATAAATGGATGGTAGAAGAATTTTGTGAGTTTGTGAATTGTGAAGTGTATGTTTGATTGGAATGAAAGGCGAAATAGTTTGAATATGCTAGAAATAAATCGAACGATGCTGTGAGCGAAGTGAGTGTGAGGAAATAAAACTTGTAAAAGAATCCTGATGCCGATCTTGATATCAGGAAGTGAAACCTGAAGCTGACAAAATAACGGAAACGGAAGGAGACCGAATGCAAAGGAAATGATGTCACACAGATCGATCAAATAGATTTACATCGAAAAACGTCCATAAAGTTGAATCTGGAATATGTGAGATGTTAAAATTTTTACAGATTTAAAACGTGTTAATTTATTTCCAGAAAAATGGATTGCTATAACGACATATTAAACATTTATTGTGTTAGTAAAAAAAGATATTTTTTTAAGAGGGTTTTTCTATATATCTTTCTAATTATTCATCTAATTTGTTGTAAATAACTTGGAAATCTGTTCGTAAATTACCGCTTTACAAAATACAATACGAAAATACAATAAAATGTATTTTCATCAAAATTAAAAAACATAAATAAGTATTTAAAATAAAATAAATTTTAAAGTTTTGGTAGATACTTCGTTGTGCAACATTATAATTTAAAATATGTTTTATTTTACTTTTCAGAAAAAAATAACCCTCCCCACAGCGCGCCCCCTGACCTACCCGATTACATTGCTAAATTTTGTATTTAAGTTAGTTATTATCTATATCTGATGATGAGAGGGACTGCTCCTCTATAAACTATAGTAGTAATTTAATAACTCATATTGTGCGTGTGTATTACAAAGTAAAATAAAAAATATTTTAAATTAAATAAGGTATAATAGTGAAAACATGTCGAAGTTAATTTTTTTGAAAATATCTAATCTGTCTAACGGTGTATTGGTTATAGAAAAATTTCGGATTAAGATTCTAGTAGAAGCTCAGTTCCTTTTTGACATTTGAAAAATTTTAATATTGTCGATAAAAATACTATTTGTGTCAATTTATTAAAATAAATGACCAATAATAATGTGATAAATTTTGACAGAGACGTAACTCGTATTAAATGTCATCCCTTGGTCATTTGACTCTCAATGGTAGGTTGAGAGGGGTACAGGGGGCGATATCGATTTATAATTGAGTTCAATTAACCGCTTTATCTTTTCACTGGGCAGTACGTGTACACCCCTAAATCTGCCGAGTACAGGGTGACTTTAAACCTATTTGCTCATTTTCTTTATGCGTATTTTTTAAAATTTTATTTATTTTTTAATTATTTATTGTTTATTTACATTTACATTAGTTAATACAAGATAATAATAACTGCCACACTAGGTAAAAACCTGGTCTGTGGCAGTTATTCTCATATGGTATTTATGTAGTAATAAAAAATGACAATTAAAGAATCTAAATCTAAAAGAATATAAAAAGAAAAGAAAATATACATACAAAATCAAGATAAGAATTTAAAGTAAATCACAAGAATTCCTAAATGTAAGAGAAAAGAAAAGAAAAGAAAATACACACATAAAATTAAGACAAGAATTTAAGTAGTTACAAAAATAAATATTATATTATAGTATACTTTAAATTATATAAATCAGCTTTGCCAATTCAGAGGTCAAGGGCGGATCGCTTCTTCAGCATACCTTCTAACTGATATTTTTATAAACTTATTAGTATGATGTTTAAATGGTTTGTGTAGAGTTATTTCTTTAGTTTCATTAGGTAACTTGTTAAAAACAAACAAGTATGTAATCCTGTTTCAGAAACTGATTAAAAACAGAAGAAGTTTTTAATCCAATGGCGTATTTAATTGACCCAACCTTTCACATTCACAATAAAGCAATAAAAAACGTATTTTATCAGTTTTATCCTTTTCTGATAATTTCTTATGTATATTTATGTATTAATTAATGATACATGCCCTGAATGACGCATTTACATAATTTGAAATGTAAAGTGTTAAAATACCATAGATTTTTAGGTATATAAGCAGGAAATTATAAAAAATAATGAATATCAACAATATAAATGCAAAAGATAATAAGAATATAAAAAATTAACGAATATTAGAAAGATAAAATAATAGATTAAGTATGTAGGAAAAGTATAAAAGAGAAGCTTAGTATATTTAGTATATAGTATATATAAGCTTAGTATATAGTCTTTAGCTTTAAATATGTCAACAGAGCTAGCTATATTGACTGCTTAGGCGGTGCGATCTATAATATATAAAGGCTATGTTATTTATGTCCTATTTAGTTGTATAAATTTGCCTGTTAACTCGTAAATTGAGAGTCAAAATGAAACAAAAATAGTCCACGGTACTTTACAAATAGATTCTTACGCAAATTATGAGTCGAAACTATTGAAGCAACAAAGTCTGATGTTAAATATATATGAAGGTAAGTTACTTAAAAAATTGCATTTTATTCTCAATATTTATGACTTAAACATTGGACTATCGTTTGAGTAACTTATAACGAATATTAAAAATTCATACATTCTAGCATATGTTAAAGTAAATTATTAAAACCACGCAGAAATAGTAAATATATTTTTTTCCATTTTTATTTTTGCACCAGTAGTTTTTTTTTTACAAGACCGTTAAAGCAAGTTGACTAAAGTCGTTGTTTCTTGTAAAATTTGTCAAATAATTAACCGTGTCATTTTTCCAACTGTCCAAAAAATTTAAAAACACTAGCATTTTATTTTATTTTCTGACTCATCTAATTACTTTTTTTACTACACTAATTTATTACTAGACTAATTTTTCCTTGCTAGATATGTATCTAAGGAACAACTCTGCATACTTAACTCGATTTTATTGACTCATTCGGTTGTTCTTTTCGCCCACATATTACTTAGAAAATATCCCGCAGATTGAGTATACTTAATTTTATATTTTAGTACGGAATTTATTTCCCTGACTGTCGCGTTATATAGCCACGTGATGGGATTACTTGATTCTAAATCCGATCAACGAACGGATTTAGACATCAATAATCCAATCAGCTGCGGGTTTGGATTGAACGCACGGAGCGTTGTTTATTTTCTCAAGTTCGTACACAGATGAAAAAAAAGCACAGTGAATTTAGTTATTACTGAATATTTTTATATTTTAAATGAGGCAAAAAATCAATTTAACTATTTGATTGAGCTGAGAAAATGAAAGAAAGAAAAATAATTAATATATTTACCTATCGCACCATGAGTTAGACTCCTTTCATTTACGAAAGACAATCGAATTAGTGTGTGTAAGCCGTGCGCACGACGCACATTCTTTCGTTGTGTTGGTGTTTACGGGTATAGACACCAACACAACGAAGCAATGTGCCTCGTACGCACGGCTTACACATACTAATTTTATTGTCTTTCTTAAATGGAAGGAGGTCTACTTTTATGTATTAAGTAACTTTTTAATTAATAATGCAGTTGTATACAGCATTTATTGGTTTATTTATTTCTTTGTATTTGAGTAAGGATGAGAACCATGGATAATAATATTTTAATGCATTACAGCATGTATGATGACGAACGGAATCGCCACCATCGCACGCGGGTCGGGATAAGGAAAGATATATTTTTCCTTCCCAATCTCCGCCGATTGATACGCGAAATACACTAGGCCAAAGCTAACTACGTCCACAGCTGAAAAATTGTACGATTTTTCCTCATACGTCGAGTGCGGATTCAATCTCCAATTCTCCTAGCTTCATCGAATCTGGAACAGATCGATCTGTCTATTCCGAAAGGCTGATATAAACTGATACTGCGTCTACGTCAGATTTGGATACCACACGAAAAAAGAATGTCAGTTCTCAGTATAAAAGACACCGGCACATACCGCTTTCCAACTGTCACTGGTCAGATTTTTTAAAGGTTTAAATCCTGGCTAGCGGTTGGCGTGGAATATGTCGGATGTCAGTTTCGACCAATCAAAATCATTTCGCGGCCGGCGCCCAGCGGTCACGAAACTAAGCATTTATCTTAAATCATTATTGTAGCCCGAAATATAAAAAAAATATGTTAATACATTAGTATATTAAGTCAAAAACAATGAGAAATAGTGTAAGAAACATTTTTGATTTATAATTTATTAGCATAAGTTGTATCCTGACAAAGGGATCATTGCCTCTGAAACATGTTAATATTTTAAATATACAAGTGGTGAAAACAAAGCACATATTTATTAGTTATATCAAAAACCATTAATTACAATATTTTTTGCTTGTGCGATGACTCATCATCATTGTGAAATTTGTAACTTCAAACGCTGATATCTCGAAACTACTTTTTGACTTAAAACACTAAAATACTCATGATGCAATAATAAATTTGACAAGACTTTAGTAGGTACTAAAACTAATGCTGGAGCCATTGCGTAAGTTAATGCGGAGTATTCCTGTAGTGCAATATGCTACCCTCGTGTAGTGTAGGTACTCTTTTATGGTCGTGTAGTTCATTCTGATACCGTAGCATAGTACATTCCTGTTCATGTTACATAGTGCATTTTGTTCAGTGCAGTGCCTTACGACTATACCAACAAGAACTTCGGCATGGCTCCAATACAATAACTTCTTAAATTATTGGTTATTCTCATCTTATTGATATTACTCTTCAAATATAATAACCAACAAGTAACATGCATATTTGTGTGTTATGTCGAACCAGGTCTTATACATTTAATCTAGTTACTCTCGGAAAAATTTATTGTTTCAAAAACATTAATTATAAAACGTAAGATGTGAAATTAGCATATAAATAAAGTAAATGTCCAAATATTATATAATAGAAAATATGGTGTAGTGCTCCACCCACTATCGAAATTTACTGTCGGGAAAAATCTGCATGTTTTGATAATTGTAAGAACTATAACATTGAAATTTAGTCATGTAAACCACTTATATTTGTTTTCACCACTTATATTTTGAAAATATAAACGTGTTTCAGGGCCAATGGTGTCTTCGTTAGGATACAGTGTACACCAACAAATTAAAAATCAAAAATCGATGTACAGGCAGTAAAAATATAAAAAATAATACATAATTATATACCAATATGAAAACAAATTTAAAAAATAACTATTTGTCAAAAAGACCCGGTTATTTATAATAATCAATTTACTATTGATACTTTAGTTTCCAAAAGAATGACGAGCACACATGGACATACAAACTTGACCATTCAGAAAAATAAATGTTGGCTGAGGTTTCTGAAATATTCTGACCATAACTTTGCAATTTAGCAGAAGATCCATTTGTGCTCTAAAATACATATAAAATTATTACCCTGGTAGTATTAGGTGTACCCATAAGTAATCAATTATTTTTAGTGTGGAATGTTTGCTTCAGTCTAGCTCAGAATCCCAAACTGAGTATCCAGGAAATAGCAAGCACTCTTCAGGCTACTTGGCCAACAGCTCAAAGACATCTTCACGAAATCGGGAAGATTTGTAGACAGGTTATATGGGTCATAATGGGAAAATGGGAAAATCATGGGACATAATAATAAAAGATAATAACGACCCTTGCGTGTAATCTGGGCAGAGAGCTGATTGCATGTCACATTCTAATAAATTGTGTATAGTTGTATTTCCAGCAAGTTACGCACGTCACGGACCGACTGATATACTTTCCTACTGGCCTCTTTTCTGAGTGGGTCTCATTTTAGGGAAAATACGGATTAGAAACTTATTGTAAAGTCTATTTTTTAATTGATTTATGCAAACAAAATGAAGTAATTTCGTTTTGGATTAGTTTTTAATCGACCTGGCTAAAGAAATGACAGTTTTCGAAACTGATTAATTAAACACTTTAGGCTGCGGAAAACAAATGAAAACACAGGAAATTAAGTAACGATTTATTAATTGGTAATTAATTATTTTAATAAATTGACAAAGTCACATGACACGAATTAATTAAATACACTATTATTAAATTCCCCCTGTTTCGCAAATTATCACTCTGTTATAAACACTTTATTATCGCTGGATAATTCCTTATTTATCAATTGCTGTAACATTCCATCCAATTCTCGTATGTAAAAGTTGCACTTATTTAAATCGCCAGTAAAGTACTCGTTCGATTATTTCGCTTAATATCTGTCACTCTAACGATGGCCTTTTATTTTATTTTTTTATTCTTAAAATAAGTAATATAATAACATTTATATTTCCTAATATATACATTGTAAAATATCAGTATACAGAATTTCTAATCAAAAATACATATCACAAACTTTCGTAGTTTTTTCTTAAAAATTTCCTTTTTTTTCGTCTTTAATATCCTCTGGCAGACTCACGCCTCACATACAACTTCATCCCACTGTACATCACAGAAGTTTGCGATCTTTTTTTCTTTCTGAATGGCAATCTTATTTCATCTTTTTTTCTTGTACAATGGTCATGTTCATGTTGTTGGTTTTTTCTTATTTTTCTTACTTATTCAAATGTATTATTGTGTCCATTAACAATTTTGTACATAAATAGAAGTAGATTAAATTTAATTATTTGTCTAAATGTCATTATTAATTTGTAGACTTTCTAACATCACTTTGATTCTTGGGTATCGATTTCTTTTTAGTATAATTCTTAATGTGGTTAATTTATATTAATGATCCCAATGTGTTTTCGATAAATATAAAATATATATTTTTTAATTATGAAATAAAGGAGTACTGTTGTGGGATTTGAACAAATTGACGTAGATTGTTCACGGGGGTAGTATTTGCTTATTTCCTGAAAACTTTTCTGGCATTCGACTTCGCAAACACGCGCTCACGCGACAAAGGGGAGTGTGGTGTATCAATTACTATTTGAATTTAGGGTAGTACCGGAGCAGGGGAGTTCTTTAAAAATCTACAATATTGTCACCCCGCGTTGTAGAGTTCCGGAGCGTTTCCGCAATGACAACAAATCCCTTCCGGCGTTATAAAAAACCGTTATATTTATTAAGGCGATCGTCCAGCAGAGTGAGAAAATTTCACAATATTTTCTCATATCTTTTCTTGCGTTTTTTATCACATGTTTGTAGGGAAATATCTCATTTTATTATTATTATTTATTTATTCATCGGGTTACATATATTTTAAATAAGGATATCTTGTTAAAAAGTCACAATAAATTACATAATTGATTAATTAATTACTGAACCTTCGATGTTTTAAAAATGAAAAAAGTTGCTCCACTTTGTGGGCCTTTTGTGACTGAATGGCCTAATGAGATGTCTTTTTTATTCAATAATATTACAAGGCAAACGATTATCTTAAATTTATTACAATTATTGCAAAATTTGTTAGTTTGTTCACTTTTAATTTATGTTTTTGGAGCAATTTTCTTCATTTTTAAAACATCGAAGGTTTGGTAATTTATTAATCAATTATATAGTTTAGTTTGTGCTATTTTAATAATACATCCGTATTTAAAATATACGTTATCTGATGAATAAATTTTAAAATAAGATATTTCCATACAAAAATGTGATAAAAAACGCAAGAGAAGATATGAAAAAAAATTGTGAAATTTGCTCACTCTGCTGGACGATCGCCTTAATCAATTTTCGTAGAATTTGTCAACATTCTAAAAAAGGTTTTCTGACGTGCAGTGTTGTAGATATTTATTTCTCAATGATCATAAATTTACGAACATATCTGTCAGTCATTTTCAAATTCAACCGGCCGCGTTCCGTTTTGGCAATAGCGTGATTCTTTTAACTCGCGGAAAAGGCCGATGACAGCCGAGCGCAGTACATTTTATACCCTTTCTCTTAGTCCAATAGCTTAAATATTTTAGAAATTTCAACACTGGACATTCTGAGATAATTGGTCATATTCTGAACTAAATAATATTGCTATTTCTGTATCTTGGCAAGTTATTCGACCGCATTCCGAAACAAGCAATACCGAAAAGCATCGCGGCCGACGATAGACCCTGCAATGGGATCCGAAACGTCGGCCGGAAAAGTCGTAATAACACGGCATAATACCCCAGAAAAACTCGAACCTGAAGATTCTGAGTGGCCGTGAAAACCTGAGAACATTCTTCAAGAAGAAGACATTCAATCACACAAAATACACGAAAATCATCAACACTACACCAGAACGGCTCAAAACTACCGCATAACTCAAGCCAAAACAAAAACAGGTCAATCACCATTAGTTTGTAATGGATTTAAATTATACAACGACCTACCACAACAGACCAAACAACTGACTACTAAAAATTTCAAAATAGAAGTGATAAAAATGCTGAAACTCAGCCAAATATAAAATGATTTTGCATCCTTATTATATAATTATTATATTCTTATATTCTTATATTCTTAAATGCTATCCATAGACCTTTCAGGTATCTGTCATATTTTAAATAAAAAATAATAAAAATTAAATAGGTGCAGAATAAAATCTTACTAATTACACGGCTGTCACTTTAGGGGTAGGTTGAGGCAGGGCAGGGAGCCCTTTGTCGCCTTGCTGGTTGACGCGAGGCGTGTGAAATGAAAAAGGTTTTTTTTTAAATGATACGAAGGAGATCCAGCACTGGGGCGGCAAAAAAGGTCGGAGAATTAAAATAATTAATTTGACGTTTAAATTTAAATGATGCCGCAAATTCGCTTTGCAAAAAATGTAAATAAAATGGGGTCGTATATTCGTGAAGTTAAACGCTGGATTGAATAGCGTTAGCATAAATTATAAGTATCAGCTTACTTCGTAAACAGTAGCGATGGGAAAAACTACATTTCAAAATGAAGACTACAACACACACACGTTCATCAGTTTGAAGACTACAAAGTGTACACTACAATTGTAGTAAAAACCACTTGAAGTGAAGTAATTGTAGTACTAGTGAAGTAAATTTTTAAATGAAGTGAAGTATTTTTTTCCCAAATAAAAATTTGGCGAGCTAAAAAAAAAAGGTCGCCAGCCAGATTTCTTCATTCTATTCCAAAAAATTTTTCAAACCATGGGGGGGGGGTTGTTACACTTTCCAAAGATTTCTTCATTTTCCTACATCAACTTCCCAAAAATTTCACGTAACAAATGCACTATTTAAAGTATATTTCTCATACTTTCGATAACATTGAAGTGTGTGTATTTTGTAGTGTTCGCTTTGAAATGAAGTATACAATTTGAAGTTTATACTTTCAATAACTTTGGT
>JADDOH010018330.1:0-11073 GCA_016648135.1 Agrypnia vestita
ACCACTTGAATAAAGTATACTGTAGTGAGACCACTAAAAGTGAACGTTCAGCTCGCGATGTTTCAATGAAACGTTTTCAAACATATAAATTTATTTGAATTAGAGCGGTCCGAATTGCACCGGAATTTCAAATAAGCATGTAAGGTTAATTGGTTCCTCTATCACCTGGCGGCATGCAGGACTCCCATTTTCAGTAATTTACAGTAGACACATTATTTTTTAAGCAAATGTTTACTCTACAACGATCGACCTAACACAGCACGATATCGGATTTTAAGCATAAGAAATATGATGATTATTATAATAATAAATCTCCGTGGTCCTGTAGGAATTAAAATGGCTGCTGTTCGAGGTTTAATTGTTCTCGGTGAGGTAATGAGTGAATAAGAATGGAGATATGTGATTTTCTAAGGCTTCGTTATCATTCCTTAGCTGGATGCCTAGGTTTTCTAAAATCTCTTTTTAAAATGTTAGACTTACGAAAAAATTCAACCAGAAAACGAGCTCTCAGATCAGAATTTATTTGTATGTACTGTAGATGAAAACTTTATTAATCCATGGTTTGATTCTTCTAGAATTGTAATTTCAATATTTTTCTTGCTATGCCGGATATGCTAGTATCGAGGTAGGTGTTCTTATTATTCTCTAAGTGTTATTATTGCGCCCTAACCCTATCATGCACAAAGTTTTAAAGTAATCTTTATTCATTTTTTTTATATTTGTCGCCTCATTGAAATAACAAAGATACGCCCTAAACATTTCGCGGAATTTTTGTATTCCGGTTGACACCCGTTGGATTGGGATAACGTTTTGAATCGCGAAATACTCGCACGTCTCCGAACAATTATGACATTACCCAAGCACGTCACGCGCGTTGTAAACCCTGGTTTCCAACAAACAACCAACCCTGAAAATGTCACGTAAAACACCAGGAAAGAGTAAAAAGCACAAATTGATTTCCAAAGACTGGTAATTAATACATGATAAGCGTCATATTTTTTTAATGCAACATTTTTAGTGCAACATTTATTTAAATATTTAAAACATGCGTTTAAAAAGAAGATCACGGTTAAAAAAGTACGGATTGTTTAGACGGACTCCTATTTGTGTGATTAAACTTGGAAAATACATGTTTACAAAGTGGTGTTGGATTCGATTACCGCAGTAATTTACTTGAAGTATCCGTATCAGCTTATAGCCCATGGCACCTACAAGGGTAGCAGGTACCGAAGTGAATGTAGACGAGACACCTATTAGCATGATTAATTAACACCATCGATAAATATACCGAAATGGAATATTCAAAGCGTAAAATTGGAATTCAAACACTGAGCCAACGAAATTGATTTTTGGATGAACAGTCCTTGGTAAAAATATACAACAGGTATTTTGAAAATATCAGTTAGGTACTTATATTTCAAGGTGATTTTTTTTTAAATTTTAAATATTTTTAAAATAATAATAATAATAATAATAATATTGGATTATTTAGGTATACAGCTCCATTTTTGTGAGAATTTCACCTCAAGGGCGCTTTGCACACAAAAAACTCTTACATACTAAAATCATACAATAACAAAATGAAAAAGAAAAGAGAAAGAAAAACAACTCAAAACATAAAATACTAAAAGAAAACAACGAATATTAAAAAGATTCTGGGAAAGAAGCTTATTAGCTTTTCAAATTATTTTGCAAATAAATATATATTAATGATAGTGATAATTTAAAAATAGTATTTTCCTGTACATTAATTTTTTCGCAAACAAAACAAACATGTTACATGTATCATCTGCATCATCACATTGCACAAAGTAAGTATTCTTGATTGTAAAAATGTACATAAATTCAGCTTGATTACTAAATTAAAATAAAACTTTCGCCGTTTTTTTGAATCAGGTGCGAAAATATTTAATTGATTAAATAATTAACTAGTCTGTTACGATATTAACCAGGGAAAGCTATTATTCAAATATGAAATGAAATAAAATAAATAATTTATGTAAAAGATATAGGTATAAATAATAAAGGGTAGGTGTATATGAAAAATATTTATCAATGTCTTAAAATCTAATACGAAAAATTAGCATTATTTTACCTTTCTGGTGTTGTTAGTCCGTTAGGAAAACTAGTTAGGTTAGGTAGGTTAGGTAACTGTTACGAGAGGTACCGGGATCATACTTGGCGCTGCCAAAGTAGTGTTGATATGAAAAAGGCATAAATATCAATTTTGGTATCGAATAAGAAAACACAACATGAAAGTTAGTAAGCAGGTCAAGATTTTACGCATGGCACTATACAGTAGGCCACTGAGGAATCTATTTTAAGTTATTTTTATTTTCTAATATTATAACATAATATATAATACTATAATTATTTTCTAATGTGATTTCTAATACAATAGTAGGTACTAGGCGACCCTCGTGGCGCAGTAGGCATGACACTGGCTTCTCCGAGTGTGAGTTTCGATTCCCGGTGAGATCACAATTTAATCTATGTAATTTACTCGAGCCTTGGTGTTTTGTGATGTGTTTTGCTTATATAATTGGGCCTCCTGATCTGTTGAAGCGTAAAAAAATCAATGGCACACAATTGATACTGCAATTCCTCGACTTGGTAATGTTATGGGTTAGCATACCGGCGATATATTTCTGTCTATCTTTCTCAATGATTTATCAAAGCTTTTGATTATCTAAAAGATTCATATAAACTTTAAAATCTTTGCTAATAGATTGTTCTTACCAGATCTTAAGTTAACATATTACGTATATTATAATAGCTAATTTAACTAACCAAACCAATGCAGACCATTTTTTCAAATATCATTATTTACATGTGAATACACGTTAATATTTCACAAATGTCATTACCTATGTATGCTTCCTATGAAGCAAAAATATTTTGGAAAGTGAATATCCATTTATTTAAAACGTATCACTTATTGATCCTGTTCGGAGTAGAAACGTTCACGTTTGTATAAGATAGAAGCCGTCAGACTGCTAAAGTTTTGTTGGAAACTTTTATCAAGATATGTGTTTACTGCCATCTGAAACACGTCGTTCGTGTTCAAAGAAAAACAGAAAATTTAAACAACACAGAAAGTGACAAAAAGGTTAGAGGCGTTTTACAAGTTTATTTATGAGCTGTTAAAATATTACATGTATTTTATCCCATATGTGTGGCAGAAAAAGAATAGAAGATAAGTGAAATAGAAAAGTAAAAGAGAAATCTGTCTCTCCAATCTGCTTACATTAGATGACGTTCAACTGAATAAATTGATTTATAATAGGTAATGGCCCTGCTGAGCCATGCAAAAAGTCTAGGGTGGGCCATATTTTTTTTTTCATTTATTTAGAGGCACAGCGATAAAAAGGTGCGAAATGGTCTCAAACTAACACATATGTAAAATATCATATAATTCAGATAATTCTAATTGCCTCCGGATTGATGACGATTTTTCTTTTTTTTTTTAAATTTAAAAAAAATATATATTTTATTTTTTACGCTTAAACAGGCCAAGAGTCCCAATAACAGAAGCGAAACACATCACAAAACACCCAGGCTTGAGCAAATTACTAATTGTGACCTCACCGGGAATCGAACCCGCAATCCTCTGTGTGAGAAGCCAGAGTCATTTCCATTAGGGTTCCAACCAATAAACGTAACTTTCTTCAAGCATAGACAAGTATATCATTTTCCTTTATTTTCCTTATTTCTAGTATGGTTTTTACACATCCAAAGTAGATACGTCCGTTGTTTGGTTATTTAAGGATATTAAAAGTAATATGTTACCAACCTATGAAAATGTTATAAAGTTCTGAGTGGAATTGGCATAAGATAAAACGTGATAATGAAACTAATAATGAACCTACTTACTTAGGAAATATAGAATATTTTCGTTGCAAAAATTGAAGAAATATAGTCGAGAGCTTCTATTCCTACTGTCCAAAAAAAACGAGCGTAAGTGACATTTGAAATTCAAAAATCTTTGAAAAGCCACTCTCAAATACTAAAGAAGAAATTAGAAGAATTTCACCGTACCAGTTAAATATTGTTCGACATTTTGTTCTGTAGGTGTAAGAATATAAACGAATGCATTTGTTCCAGATACAAAAGTGTATCAGTGAGAGAGAAAAAATTCCTAATCGACCAACGAACCACTAGAAGAATGATTATAAAAACCTTAGACATTATGACGATGAATAAAATAACAATAATTGATATAAATTAACTTTGTTAAAACCACTTCACCACAAAAATTCAACATGTCGAATTTTTTTCAATAAATAAGTGGTTTAAACAAAGTTTATTTATATCAATTATAATTATGTTACCACAAAATAAATTTGCTACATTTGAAGAAGAAAAAAATAAAATAACACTTTAAAAAGGAAAATGCTTAGACAAAAATCACAGTTACGGTTTCAAAATGAAAGTTCAGCGAAGCTTAATGCGTTTACTTTATTTGAATCCAGTCTATCGGATAGTGACAATGTATTCCAGCCACAGACACAAGTCTTAATATCAGTGGCTCCCGTCGATATAGTCGAAAGGCCTACCGCTAAAAAATAATAGGATTACGCTTTACTTTCAAGAACGTGTGATAGATAAGGGGTATTAGAAGGGGCTGGGGCAGCTATTGCTTCAGTTGATAAAAATAAGCTTCACTTGAAATGCATGATAGCACAAAAATTGGTCGCAGAAAAAGACAAAGTCCTCCAAATATCTGCTTTTTATTTTGATGGATGGAAAGATAAAACTTTAATTATATCCGAAAAGGTCGGAAAAATGCACAGACACAGTGTTCTTGATGAGCATATTTCATTAATAATGGAACCAGAATCGAAGTTCTTGGGTTATATTGCTTATGGCACATCGAAATGTATAGACCAAGCAATCACCGTTTTTTTTTTAAAATCAGAAATATCTATGAAGTCTTTGGTGGTTGTTGCGTATGATGGAATTTACGTGAACGTTGGTAAATATGGAGGTGTCATACGTCTGATTGAAAACACATCAGGTAAATCGTTGCAGTGGATTATCTGCCTACTTCATATGAATAAAGTGCCGTTTCGGCATTTGTTTCTTCATGTTGATGGTGGCACATCGGGACCCAAAACATTTTCAGGGAGAATCGGTAAAGATCTAGAAGTATGTGAAAAAAGGCCCATTGTTCGATTTTAACGTATTTCAACAGAGTTACCCGAGTTTTCTTTTCAAGGTATTAGCAAAAATATTTATTTTGAATAGTCTCAGCGATTTCAACAGGCATGTTTCCTAAGGATTTAGTAAACAAATCGCCGGGCAAAATGTCTTACGCCCGATAGCTAACTTGTCCTAATCGAATTCTGCGTTCGTATGTTTTCATGGAATCTACTTCTAAAAACTTAGTAATTCTTGCTACGTTTGTCGTCAAGGCTTACGCCCCAACATGATTTGCTATAAAAATTCACCTTTTCTGTAAAGATGGAGCACGGCACCTGTTCTCATCACATCAAACTCATCACTGCAACATAATATTTGTCCACAGAACTGAAAGCCATAATAGAATCTGTAATTCGATGAAACAGTTACTTCGTACACCCAGAAAATTTATTAATCGCAATTCTGACTGACTTGTTTCAACTACCTACTATAAAATTGGATACTTTGTCTTATACAGATCTCATTGACTGGCAGGAGAATATTCCGATCCATCAATATTGAAATCCATACCTGACTAAAGCATCCAACTGTCTGTCGTCCAAAAAGCAGAAAGATAACTCTCATTACTACGCCTGCCATGCTGCAAAAAAACCGTTGAAAGGGCAGTTATGACTGTGATAGAAGCTTCAGCAACATTGTGCGAAAAATCTGAGAGAAAAAGCTTCATAAAAAATCAAATATAATCTCGGAAAGCCATGTTGAAATTTGATAATATGAAGGATTTTTCGTCTGTTTCAAACATTATAAAAAAAAAAAAATATTAATGCCATTTTTGCAAAAATTTACTTTTAATAAATAAATTTTACGATATGAATATTTTGTTTTCTTATTTAACTTTTTATGCATTTTTAAACTTTCAAATCTTGTTGTAAAGACTCGTCAAAAATGAGATTTTTTTCCAAAATATGTGTTCTTTAAAGTTAATCCGGAGGCAGAAGATGATATCCCTTTGTAATAAAATTTTATAAGTGAGCTAAAAATATTATTTAGCACCCTTTTATTGCTGTGTCTAATAGAAATTATAATTTTTTTTTTTTCATACAACGGTGGCCCACCCTAGCAATCATCCACTCGCCATTGCTTAGTCATCGCCCGAACGGCGAATGATCGAGAACAATGTAGGTGGTTCTTGGAGGGGTGAAAAGTGGCGGCGCTTGATTGCAATAGTCATGTCTCCGTCACCGGATCAAGCGGACTTCTGCTATGCACCAAGGCTTTTCCCTGATGAGAGTAAAATATTTCACGTAAACTCTTTTTCATTTAATAAATACATGGATACGAGTAAAATCAAATTTTAGTTTATTCTTTATATAATCTTATACCCTTATTAGGACCCTGCAAAATACATAGGTACCATTCACTCTTTTCCCAAACATCCTACATACCCTCGGTTCTACCCCTTACCTATATATGTTTGTCACCCTAATGCCTACCTCAGATATTAAAGTGTTTTGTTTTGAATGCTATCTGTTCCAAATTTTGCTTGGAAAATTATTGTTATAATTCTGTGCAAAACATAAACATTCTTTACCCTGGCCCGCCTGATATAAATTTGTATTAAATTGAATGTCATCAAATTTCATTTAGTTGCACTCTTGGATTATAAGTAAAATGTGTGCCGTAAATTATATTATATTTTGTGCATATTATAAGGAAAATATATGACTTGTATTATATTCTATTATGTATATATTATAAGGAAAATATGTGTAAATAAGTGACCCGCTCAACTTTCCAATACTTGATTCAAATTTCGTTCACACCATTGCATTACGACTTATAGTCTGCGTCAAACATTTTTTTACAAATTATTTGCGACTCGATCATATTCAACACATTTTTTTTAATAGATTGAATTGCCGCTCCCTCTTAAAATATGAGGCACATACAGAACATAGTTTGTATGTATATGTGCGACTATGTATGCAGAGGTATGCTATCTCCTTTTTCTTTTCCCTTCCCACTCTTTTCTTTTTATGAAGTGTCAGGACCATATTTATTATAACTTTTATTTTATTTTTGTTAGTTTTTTATCTATTCTTAATTTTTATTATGTTTCAATCACTAATTTCATTGCATAATTTTTTTGATACCAGGAAAATTTAATGGTCGTAGTGAAAAAAACTATTTTAATACATTATAATATATAAATATGTATTCTATTTATTCTTCTGGTAATAAAAAATGAATACAAAAAATAGATCCCCCATTATCATTCCACGAAGCTTCACTAAAAATTTATAATAAATCTGAATCCCAAACTTTGCTTACAAATTACAACTATTGCTTAAGATAAGATAATACAGTTAAATGAAAAGTGAGTTTTCAATATACCTCCTGTAACGATATTGGCCTATTCAAATAGACATTGCTGAAGGATTATACGAAAGTATCTATCTGCTAAAAGCTCATAATAAAGAGAAGCTTTACAACCCGTTAAATATTATGTGATTATATGTTTTCCAGGTAAGTAGGTGCGGACGAGCCTGTATTGTTCGTGAAACGTAGAGGTATGCCGCGCGTGTGAAGCGTGCTTTACCTTTGTTATAACTGAATCGGACGAATCACGGGACGCGGGCGTTCGCCGTGAATCTGACCAATTAGAATGGTTCTGAGAGTTAGACTTTGACTTTTACACGCGGGTTGGAATCAAAAATGGCGGGAGATAGGGACTAGTTTTTAGCGATACAAATTGGAGAGCGGCACTTGAGTTTTCAGCTTGGAGGTCGGCCGAGGCTTTGTCGAGGAGAGTCCGAAATAAGGAAGATAATTTAACTGGACCGAGGAAAAGCCGGAGGTTGATAATAATTCAAAGGAGAATTGGAACAGTGAACAGATAAGCATTTCCAATATTATTTATTTCTATTGCCTTTTTCGTGTATTCAATTTAGAACTTTCTGGATCGTAACAAATATTGATACGATCAATGTATCAATATTTGTTACGATCCAGAAAGTTCTAAATTGAATACACGAAAAAGGCAATAGAAATAAATAATATTGGAAATGCTTATCTGTTCACTGTTCCAATTCTCCTTTGAATTATTATCAACCTCCGGCTTTTCCTCGGTCCAGTTAAATTATCTTCCTTATTTCGGACTCTCCTCGACAAAGCCTCGGCCGACCTCCAAGCTGTAAACTCAAGTGCCGCTCTCCAATTTGTGGATTGTTTTGTTACGTATTTTGGGCCTACGGATAATTATTACTATGCGCGCATCAGATTTAATATACAGGAAATCGTAATATTGCGGCTGTGATAATTCCAGCGGGTGAATTATTGCATAACGCTTTTGAAATATTTAATTCTGTCGCTGTCCATATGAAAATCATTTAAATTTGATATTCATATATTAACAAAGATATAAAGGCTTTGAAATGGAATATTTTACTGACGAAGGGTGTTTCGTGTTTGTTTGTGGGATTTGAAATTCGGGATAATTAAGTATATCTAATGTCGCGAGGTTCGGAATGTACGAGAGATTCTTCAGGGCTGATGTATCTTTATGCAAAGGAATTTTATGTTATCTGTGCTGCCGACTGAATACACGGATTTCTATATGATTTGTATTATTTTGGGGATAATTGAGATCGGAGTATTTATGTGGTTTTGATATCTCGATTGTCAGTGTGATATAAATTCAGATCGTGCGAGAAGTTTCCTACAAATAATATATTTTAAAAATGAATCTAGATTTTATATTTATTTTATTAAAACACGGATGTGAGATTATTGGACAAGGTACATGTTTGTATTGCATATCATTGGGCAATCGTTTTAAATACGATTTGTTCCTATCAAGTTCTTATAAAGACGTGTTTCGAATTGTATATATTGTATAGAAATAATTAATTTAGATACAGCCGGTCTTCAGCTAAGGATCGCGGAAATTTTGTACTAACGAACAGCATTCTCGATGGAAGGAAAGCGAAAGGCTGCACAGGCGGTGGTATTTGCTCGTTTTGAGAGAGGAAGTGTTTCGTGTTTGTTTGTGGGATTTGAAATTCAGAATAATTATGTATATTTAATGTCGCGAGGTTCGGAATGTACGAGAGATTCTTCAGGGCGGATGTATCTTTATGCAAAAGAATGCTATGTTATCTATACTGGCGATTGAATACACGGATTTCTATATGATTTGTATTATTTTGGGGATAATTGAGATCGGAGTATTTATGTGGTTTTGATATCTCGATTGTCAGTGTGATATAAATTCAGATCGTGCGAGAAGTTTCCTACAAATAATATATTTTAAAAATGAATCTGGATTTTATATTTATTTTATTAAAACACGGATGTGAGATTATTGGACAAGGTACATGTTTGTATTGCATATCATTGGGCAATCGTTTTAAACACGATTTGTTCCTATCAAGTTCTTATAAAGACGTATTTCGAATTGTATATATTGTATCTATTTAGATTAAGCCGCATTTATTAATTCTAGAAAGGGTTTTCTGCTTCGAATACAAGATATTATTTACAGGTCAGCCTGGCATATGAATAAAAATTGTTATACTACCGCCATCTATCGAACTCAAACATGACTGTAATAATAATTATCTTTCGATATATTGCTACGACTTTTAATAATACATGGTGCATTTTATAGTGATTGTCAGACGTACGTATTTATGGGGAAGGGTTTGTTCAGGGGTAGTTAACCTTCGGTCTTCCTTAATCGCGATAGTTATTCATATGACATTGTTTTTATTCATTCAATATTAGATATTTGAAATGTTTTTTTTACAACATATTCCATTATTTTGGGTCGTTTGCGGTTAGATCAGGGGTAGTTGACCTTCGATCTTCCGTAGCCGTGATAGTTATTCATATGACATTGTTTTTATTCATTCAATATTAGATATTTGAAATGTTTTCTACAACATATTCCATTATTGTGGGTCGTTTGCGGTTAGATCAGGGGTAGTTAACCTTCGGTCTTCCGTAGCCGTGATAGTTATTCATATGACATTGTTTTTATTCATTCAATATTAGATATTTGAAATGTTTTCTACAACATTTTCCATTATTGTGGGCAGTTCGCGGTTTGTTCAGGGGTAGTTAACCTTCGGTCTTCCGTGATCACGTTATTTACTTATATGACAGATTGTTTTGTTTTGTTCGTTTAATATAAGTAATATCATATTTTTATGAGTTACCGTAATTATTTATCTATATGATTTTATTATTGAGAGTGATGCAACGAATACTACTTTCATGAATACGAATATCAGGCCTACTATTCGGTGAATACGAATGCGAATATTTCCACCAAGGTGGGGGGGAACTTGAACATACTTGTAAATATAATAACCTTGATGCAACGAATACTACTTTCACGAATACGAATGTCAGGCCTACTATTCGGTGAATACGAATGCGAATATTTCCACCAAGGTGGGGGGAGAACGCAAGCATACTTGTAATTATATTGTTTATGTCTGCTTGTGATATCACTATACGGCGTAGATGAACTAGATTGAAGGGGCTTATGTTCTGCATGTGCTCAGCGTAGAGGGAATAGTCTTTTTGTTTCTAGGATCCTATACAGGTTTACAGGTGCTGATATTGAAATATATATACAAGGAAAACACTATTTTGGGAACCATTAACTGGATGACAGATATTGAAGCACACATACACATAAGGAGGACGTTATGTTAAATACATGACTGGAAAGTTGTTATTGGAAAACACAGGCGTCCATCTTCAAGTTTGTGTTAACTGGGGTATTATGCCGTGTTGTTACGACCTTTCGGGCCGACGTTTCGGATCCCATTGCAGGGTCCATCATCAGGGCTGATGTGTTGTCTTGAATGTTGGTGTTGTGGTTAAGTATCGGCTTGCAATACCGTGCCGAAGTCATGATGT
>JADDOH010018331.1:0-32567 GCA_016648135.1 Agrypnia vestita
AAGTTTTTCATTTTGTAAACTGAGTGACGCAAAGAAAAAAACAATTGAGGAAAAAACAAATGAATTATAATTTTCAAAACACAAATACATGAGTAAATAGCTGTATAAATTTGGATTTGGAATTCCTAACCAATGAGAAGATATTTGAGATCAAATTTGCCAGTACGGCAAAACGTCAATTTCATATGTAAGGACCTAATATATATATATCCATTTATACGCAAGGTCTCCGGCTTACCCACGATACCCCAGATGGAGGCACGTAATAAAAATAATCCACCTAAATAATCATAATCCATATTTAATTGAACGATAATTAATAATTTATTTATTTAACGCCCTTATGGGCTTTTACAAAATATACAAAATATAAATTCAAAAAATAACGTAAGACAGATATACAGTCAAAAGGTACAAGTACATATACTAGAATTGTGTAAATTTAAACTGCTGTTAAAGGATTCAAGTGCATGTAATGGATTTGTGTAAATTTAGATTGCAGTTAAAATGATTCAAGTACGTCTTATAGAATTGTGTAAATTAAAAAGAGAAGTTTAAGTAGTAAGAAGAAAATGATTGTAAGTAGTAAGAAGAAGAAGAAATAGATTGCAGTTAAAGGATTAAAGTACATATTATAGATTTGTGTAAATTAAAAAGAGAAGTTTAAGTAGTAGGAAGAAAATGAAAAATTTATTATCCATTTCCATTTAGTTGAGATGTAAAGAATTGTATCAACTTTGTCCTATACACACTTTATTTTTTATTTTGAGGATATGCTTTAAAAATTCTAATTGTTAATAATGTAAGAGGAAAAGTGGTAACGAGAAGTTAGTGAATGCTTTATTAATTGTACCTATCTAGTAACAATTACTACAATAGGTAATAAAACAGTAGTACAACAAAATAAAACAAGTAATAAAACAAAGAGTAGCTTGTTGGTCTTGTGGTTAGGACACTCGCCTCCGCGAGGGGAGTCGCGGGTTCGAATCTCAGCCCAGAATAGCAAGTTAGTCCTATTTTCATAGCACAAGCGTTTAGCTTAGTTTGAAAATAGTAAGAATATTGATGTGACACGTATTCCGTGTTCGCATCTCTATTTAATTTAAAAAAAAAAAAAAATAATAAATCACCTAACATTATTTTATCATTGTTTCAGCATAAACATTCAAACACATTAGGTATAACAATTGATTTTGTTGTTATAGGTCCCATGTAAATTGTTTAGTGAATGTCGATTCGCGAAGAATGATGAGTTTTCATGTCAAGGCATGATGATAATGCTAGAGAGATGTTTGAATGCACAGTCTTTGTATGTATAAGATGACACTTAAGTCTGTTCTCGGAGAACAAAGTAGATACATATATGCAGAATCGATGCCTAAGGGCATTGATAACACAAAAAAGTAATCAATGATGGGAGGATGCTACAAGAACTTGTAAATAACAGAAAAAGGACAGCTGTTCGTGAATTCTATGAATAGCGATGAACGCATGAACGGCACACCTAAAGATAAAATGATAAATTATTATATTTACAGAACATTGAAGTATATTAAAGTCATATTAATTTTACTAGATATGTAAAGTTGATTTTTAGAAATCTTTTTTCTAGAGATTACGAAAAATTGTGTAATACTTTTCAAAGGATAAGAGAAATGCAATCAATTGATAATTAATAAAGACATGTTTAAAATGTTCTCGGGCTTTCTCAGTGTGTTAATGTTTTAAGTATTGCAAGTCAATGTGACGCATGTATTTTACAATGCATAATAAATACACCTGATATATGCGATTATTTACCGATAAATCTCTGAGATACAAGATCAAAGTTTCATCGGTGAACATAACCAAAAGTGTATTTGAGTTTATTTTTTACTTTACAGATCAGGTCATTAATGACCCTGATAGATAATCCTATTGTGACTAAAAGATAAAATGATAAAATATTTTATGAAAATTGTGGGTAAAACACGAAACTGAAGGCACTTTTTTATTGAGATATTTTAAATACTAGCACAAGTATAAAGTGTATGGTTTTCAAGGTCAATGAAATATATCTCATGATATGTTCATTTTTAAAATTACCACACATTAATTTACTTTTATCATTGTGTGTTAATATCGTAGTATGGCGAAATATATATTCATATGCTGTAATGTTATTTTTTCCGTGAGCAATTATTATATATCACGTGACACGTTATTAATTTTTAAAATTAGTAGACGAGTATTTTACTTTTAGTGAGGCGAAAAACATTTTCTTACGCTAATAATGTTATTTTATCCGCGAGCAATTGGTATCGGTAAGCGGAATATTTTGGCGTTCTCATGCCCGCTGTCCCATCGGCGGGCCGGGGGTTCCCAGGAGCACGCAGCGCTGGCCGCGCCGCTTGTTACCTAATCGCCGACTCTACTCCAATCGTCCCGGGTTGTGGGAATGCCAAGTCCCAGTGGACATTGATGATTGTGTTATTTAAAAAACGATAGCCACCAAATTGCCAATGTTTTATCAATCTCCTATACAATATATTTTCACCCGGATCGTTGGAGAACAAACTACGGCTCCATAGTTAACCGTGTTGTTGATATCCATAACGTTTTACAAAAGTAAGTCAGAAATATTGAAAAAAAAATGCAAACTTTGATGTCGCATATCTCCTTAACTATTGATATTAGATATTCGACTCATAATCAAGGTAGGAGTATAGTCCTACGAGGTTATTAATGTTTTACAAATAACCCTGTATACATATAGGTTTTATAATTCTGGCAAACATTCAAATGTCCACTAATATTAATAATATTTTTTCTGGTCTCCCCCAACATTAGAATATCGGAACATCTGTCGCTTCCTCCCCACCTGTACTACGCGCTGCGCAGCCCTGTAATGGGACCCCTCCAATAGACCCTCCCCTGCCCCAGTCAACTCACGCCTCAGTGATTCCCATCAAATCTTCCTTTCCTATCGGCCGCGGAATTGTACAAAAGTTCCTCGTTAGTGTTTACGTTACTATTAAGTTGTGTATTATTATTAAGTTGAGTATTATTATTAAGTGGTGGAATACTAAAATATTGCAAAAAGGTTGTCAATTGACAAGCATTTGAGAATAAATAAAATAAAATTTTCGCGTTTTTAGAATGTCGAATTCGTCGAATGAAACTATTCGAGCACTATGGGCATGCCGGTTGTTTTCTCCTAATAATAATTATATTCTTTTCTGGATTATTTTAACTTTACAAAACTTGAGGCTTTACACATTTTAAGGATTCTGACTTATCTTGACTATCCGGATTTTTCAGTCAAAATTTAATAAAATAAATAATCCCTGATACTGCAATGTCATTAGTTAGCCAACAAGCTACTTATATAAAATATTGTTTAAAAATATATGGTGGTGCATGATAGGAGTTAAAAATTAAAAATATTGATTATCAGTCGTATTCTAGTAGATATATTTAATAATTCGAAATATTGCCAAAAAAAACTCCACTTTAAAAAATAATATTAGGTCCTTACATATGAAATTGACGTTTAGTATGGGAGGAACATAAAGCCGATTTTTTTTTATTATAATATATTTATTTAATCAAAGTATGTACCATTGCTATCTATGCACTTTTGCCATCTCATAGGTAGTTCATCGATCCCTTTACTAAAAAAACCATTCGGACGGGAATCAATAAAATCTTTGAAGGCGGTTTGGACTGCCCCATCGGAAATGAATTTTTTCCTTTGCAAGAAGTTATCCGAATTTCGAAAAAAATGGTAATCTGTTGGGGCAAGGTCCGGAGAGTACGGTGGATGTCTTAGACATTCAATTGAAGCTCCTCTAATTTGGTAGCCGTCTGTTGTGCAATGTGTGGTCTAGCGTTATCATGAAGCAGCAGTGGCCTAGAGCGATTAACCAGCCTCGGTTGTATAGCAGCTAGCTTTTCTATCATGGTTTGCAGTTGCTGACAATAGACATCTGCCGTAATCGTCTGGCCAGATTTAAGAAAGCTGTAATGGACGACACCAGCACTAGTCCACCAAACGCTCACAAGTAACTTTTTTGGAGTCAATTTTCGCTTGGGGCATGGTTTGGCTGGTTCGGCAGGGTTCAGTCATTGCGATGAGCGCTTCCGATTATCGTACAGGATCCACTTTTCATCACAGGTAATGATTAGATTTAAAATCCATTCATTATTGTGCTGGTTGAGTAATGCAACGCAGCAGTCAACGCGCGTTTGTTGATTTGCTTCACTCAATTCGTGAGGTACCCACCTTTCAAGCTTTTTCACCTTACCAATTTGCTTCAAGTGGATTAAAACAGTTTTATCACTAACACCGCAGCCTGCAGCTAACTCGGATGTGGTTTGCGATGGATCCGCTTCCACAATAGCCTTCAATTCTTCATTATCAACTTTGGTCTCCGGCCGTCCACGGGGCTTGTTCTGCAGGTCGAAATTTCCAGAACGAAAACGTTGGAACCAAAAACGCACTGTGTTTTCTTTTGCGGCACCGTCGCCATACACATCATTAATCCTTCGAGCCGTTTCTGCAGCACTGGTGCCACGGTGGAACTCGTACTCGTAAATAACGCGATATTTCAAGTTTTTCATTTTGTAAACTGAGTGACGCAAAGAAAAAAACAATTGAGGAAAAAACAAATGAATTATAATTTTCAAAACACAAATACATGAATAAATAGCTGTATAAATTTGGATTTGGAATTCCTAACCAAAGAGAAGATATTTGAGATCAAATTTGCCAGTACGGCAAAACGCCAATTTCATATGTAAGGACCTAATATATAGGGGTATCATTACCAGTTACGAAAGCTATGTATAACTAACTTGTAATGAGAAAAAATACAACAGATCTCTCTAGCAGAGACCCTAGAAATAGATTAATGATTCTTGATTACGAACATATATAGAACTTTAAAATTTTTGATATTGCGTGGATGTTCTTACGATGGGATTGGTGAACGTTGCATTGTGAAGAGTGATCACTTAAGTCAGCTCATACAGGTTGTAAGCCCTGACCCATCGTATATGAGACTTCCATCCACTTTTCCCATATATAAAAATTAGCTTCGTCTCTGTATAATTAATCCTTAATTAAAAAAAAAAATTATTGGAACAACTCGAGACTGAAGCCATAAATGCAATCAAAATAATGTATTGAGTGTGTTCTTCGGAAAAGTTTTGAGCGGTTTAATACTTGGCTAGGAACTGCCGCAGGCTGCGGGGCACGATGACGACGTTTTATATATATTACCTGATTTCATTACGATAATACACTGTTCAAGAAAATACTTGTGTTCTCAGGTTTCAGGGACACATTCCAAGACAAGCAGATCGATTGTGCTAAATATAAATGATCAACAATTACTGTTAACACTGAACAACGTACAAGATTTTTATATAGGTACCTAACTTATTTTTTGACCGAGTACTTCAAAAATTTAAATTCAATATGAAAACGAGGAAAATAGATTTAAACTAAATTTGATACAGGGTTATTTTGAACCTTGCAGGACTATATTCCTGCTTTAATTATGAGTTGAAAGTGTTCAAACAACCATGACCTAATTTGCATTATTTTTTAAATATTTCTGACTTATTTTTTGTTTGACTATTTTTAAAACCCAAAACAAAACAAAAAAACCTTAACTTGCCATTGTTTGCACTTAAACTTGTAAAGCAGTAAAAAATGTTCAGTTCTTGGAACCCAATTCCGGAAAATTTAAGCACTCTAGCGATGGCTTCAATCACACTTATGCTCTTAGAGTATATTATACTCTAAGCTTATGCTAGACCTTACTCTGTATTAAAACAAACAAAAGAAACCGACTGACGGACGATGTTAGTGCTGCTTGCTTGTTATTGAAGTTCACAATGTGTTCAGCAACCTTCAATACCAGATTTATCTACTGCACAAAAAGTCGGGCTGTCGAATATTACTTATTTATTTATTTATTTATTCATACGCCAATCGGCTATATACATTGATTTTACAAAAATAATAGACTTAAATGAATGGATTAGAAAAATTGCACATATATAAAAAACAATACTAGCATAGTAACAACATGTTATAATCATATAGGGTTGAGGGTAATTTTAATACTGTGATAACAATCTTTTTGCCGGTCGATGAGGACTAAAGCCCATGTTTCACCTGGGACAAATGTTCACCTCAACAGCACGCGCGGATTAGAGTCTAAGTGAACGTTTGCAATCGTCCGTGGCAATGTTTCGCGCGGACCTCGCGCACACATAAGCGCCGGCATTTCTACGTGCCGTGGCAAGAGTTTGCCATGCGCACAGGATACCCGATGCGTACTCACATGCAAATTCCGCGGAGCGTCTCAGTTATACCAAGTGGTTGGTATGTGTAAACAAGTGAATACGCATTGCGTACTACTGAGTCTGTTTCAGATGAACACCAAAGCCACGGGGAAACGCCAAATCGTATCTCCCTCCTAACTCCGTCGAGCTGTATCGATGAAGATCGCCATAGAATGTGTCCGTCCTTCTTTCTCTTTGCAGTAAATAATTTCCGCATATTTCTTCCCTCTGTTTTTCTCCTCTTGTTTTCGAAATATGAACTCATTAACAGAAAACAGATACGAGGGCTATCACATAACCTCATAGGGCCGATAGATTTCCCGCGAAGTCTGGAAACCAATAAATTATTGCAAAAAGGCCGTGTTGTTAATTAATATTCAATTTACTACAGTAAAAACCTCGTAATGTGAAAGTGGACCCAAAAAAAACATTGAAAGAATTGCGCGGAAACCCGTTTTCGCCAATGAGATTACCGCAGCTGTCATCATAACCTCATCGGCATGAACATTTCCGCGAAAGATATGCGCCGTCCCGTGTGTACACGTCAAAGACGCGTCAGGGTCCCAGCCAGAACATGAGCGTAGAATGGTGATGCGACATGTCGAGCGGAATGTTTCGCGATTTGTCCCCTAGTGAATACATGGCTTAAGACGTATGATTCATCGAAGAAGTTGATATCAGCACAGTGGCTATTCACCAGATTGGCAATCCTATTTCTTGGGCCATTGTACACGTACATAACTTAAGCGCCCTTATATATTCCAAGATCGCTTCTCAGAAAAATTCGCGATCACTGTTTTATTTTTACATAAATTATAAAAATATATAACATTTGAGCCATATTGCTTTAAGGAATGGACAAATCTTAATATACCTACATTAAATTATTCTGTGTAGGTACTTACTGAAAAAATAAAATTATCACAAATTAGCAAAATAAAGTTATCAATGTACTGTAATTTTCACATGTATGTTTTTTCCAATTCCTTATATTATTTCAATTCCCTACGATACGCTGGGTACCCTAAATTCTTCATGCGGCTGTATCGCCTATTCTACTGCTGCAAGTGTATCAGCTCTAGAAATAACTTTTACTAAACAGCATATGTGTATGATTTTATTACATGAATTGGAAGGAAAAAATCTAAAAAAAATCCTCTAAACATTTTTCGTGATCAAAATTAACTAGGCGCGAAAACTATCCACAATACAGCTTTATTTTAGGGTGGTAAAATTAGCTATTATAAAAATAACTAAAATAATAACCAGGAACTAGGCGTATTAATAATTTATTTTAAAGAGTTATATTTTTATATTGCACATCCCTATCAGAGCTATGTTGCTCATATCTACATATATGTATATGTATAATATAAATGAGAACTACTTTTTTAAACATCATTTAGTATGATTGTCGTCTTGTAGGCCGACCGCATGCTGTTGGTATGTGCATAATCATTTTGATAGTAGCAGATGTATTGAAATTTATTTTACACCTAATAAGCAGCTAGCAGATGCTCGATGGGTGTTACAGATAAGATAAAGAAAGCGACACCTCGATGCTTTGGTCGTGTGGAGGGAATGGTTACATGGAGAAAAAGAGACAATCAGCACGGGGGGAAAGTGGACAGTGATTTATATCATTTGAAAGTGGATCAAAATTCTAATTTAGTAGTATAAGTAGCTAAAAATCATAATGTTATCCGACCAGTTTAGCTTAGGGCATTTTGATTGATTAATAGAGCGTCCAATCAAACATTTCTAATATTATACATAATGTTAAAACGTAGCGTTTACGGTTGGTAGTCTACAGTTTTTCTTTGAGGGCTCCTACATGAAATTCTCATATGGCTAAATTCGTTTATGGAGGCAAGATTGCGTCAAGAAAGTATTTCGTACATATTGTCGGCTATATTCCCTTTCAGGCTGTAAATGTTCCGACGAGCATGGCGCGTTATTATCTACGTGAATAATTCTTTATAACTTCTTCAAAGAATGCAAAATGTTTTTGTGGTGACATTATTAATATAGTTAAGAAGAATACACTTTATTTACTCCACTAATTTGTTGAAAATAATTTAAATCTGCTCCAATGGTCCCTTCATCAGGATTCAATATGATACAATATGGAGATGAATAAATAATAAGGTGATAAAATTTAAAAGATAATAAGAAAACAAATTTAAAAGATAACCATTTGTAAATAGGACTTTATTTATCAACAATAATACTCAATTTATTAGATTTTATTAGATACACTTTTTCTCACACCAAAAATTTCTAAAATATCTAACTTTAATCATGTATGTACCTATAATTTTTATGTAAAATTTGTAAACGCTTATTAATATGAAAAAAATATTTTAAAATATATTGTGTACACGTCGATTTTTTATTTTTAGTATACGTTGTATCCCGATGAAGGGACTATTGCCCCCGAAACATGTTGATATTTTCGAAAAATTAGTGTTGAAAATAAAGTGTATAATTATTAATTATATAAATATTTTTTGGAAGAATAGATTTTTCGTTTACATCTTTCTAATTGATTCATCTAATTTATTTTAATAATGTAGTATAAAAATGTTTTTAGTTAATTTTGGTAACTTAAATAAATCTATCTATCTATACCAGAGATAATTGACATGTTCGAAGCGAAGTGTGAAGTAATATTTTAGTAACTTTATTCAGCAGTAAAAAGTTATCCATTCTGCGCGTTGTGTTCCGCCGCATTGTCCTTTTGAAGCCACATTGCGAATCGTTCAAGAATGTCACGGAATTCACAGGCATAATAGTTCGTTCGTGAAACAATGAGCATCGACGACATGTGCCAAAGAGCACTCCGTTGTTATTGAGTCATGAACCGAAATACACAACAAGATATTAAATACACATTAAATTATTTAACAAAGCGAATATTGTAAATATGATCAATAAATTGTTTTGTTATTTGGTTAATAGGTATATTGCAGTAGCGTGCAGCGCATACAAGCAAAAAAGCTGTGCATTAGTAAGGATTCTGGGAAACAAATATTAATTAAATAATCCTTATCTTAAGAAAAAGTACATTTAAAATTCTAGCGTAATTCGTTCTACGGCTAGAAGTTTTATTTCTGACGTTTCTGTTTATCTCGCCCAAAAAATTTGTTCCATAGATATAGTCAAGTCGAGAAAAAATAACGTGTATTTTTAATGCAGCGAGTTTTGTGTAATAGACAAGTAAATTTAGCGTACTTCTTCAAAAGGTCCTTTGCTGGGTGAGAACTACGCGCACGTCATTGCAGAAATGTTATTTTTTACAAATTCCAACCAAAACTGTCGGTGTAAATTCTATTTGTCTTTTCTATGGTGAATGTAAATACCATCAGTCATATCATAACATACCATAATACTATCATAAAATGTTTGATTTATTTTTGTGAATATAAACGTATATCTGAAATTAGTATTGTTCCCGATTTAATTATATAAATCGTCTTCGAAATATATTGATTTTTTTTGCCGTATTAGCTCTACCTATATAAAATATTTATTTATTTAGGAAATATTGTTTACAACACTTCTTTTATAGTGCAGTTATATTTGTTGTTCAAAAATGTTCAAGCAACCGTGACCTAATGTTATGGAGATATGCAATATCAGTTTGCATTTTTTTTCAATATTTCTGAATTATTTTTTTCAAAAAGTTGAATTATCATTACAGTAACTTGTATCGATTATTAAAAATTCATTCGCTTTAATGGAAGTCGAATAAAATGATAAAAACATTGCAAAAATTGACAACAAAACATAAACAAGAAATATTGAAAAAAAAATGAAAATTAGAAATTGCATATCTCCATATTGGTCATGATTGCTTGAACATTTTCGACTCATTATTAGAAAAAAATTTCGAAAAAATATTTTCTTAAAAATACTTAAAAAAAGTTACGGATTAACACGAAGTTATGCGGACGGACGGCCGGGCAGACAATGAAATTATTATAATTGGGATATTACAGATAAAGCGGCATAGTTCTGGTCTTGATATATTTTCCATTTATATAAAACTGAAAACCTTCAAATGGTAACGCATTATTTTATCTCCATTCCTACAATATATGTATATTAGATCCAAAATTGGAAAATGTTTACAAAAAACGTCAATTATACAACTAATTAAAGAAAACATAACTGCTAAATTTGAAAAAAACACATCATTAAGATTCAAAAATAATTTTAAAATCCCAAAATATAATACCAAACTGTGTCAATAAAACTACATATACTTGGGCATAAAAAACTTCAATAACCTACCTACAGATATTAAGAAAATCGATGACTTACAACAATTAAAGAAAAAAATAAACCAACACTTTAGATCGATACAATTTGACAATGCATAACAAGACATATAGCTAAGGAACAAATAAGCCAAATCCAAAATAAACTAATAAAGTGTAAGCCCCTCACCAAGCACATAAGCAAGTCTCATTTTTGGAGAGGCAAAGCAATAAAATAAAATGTATCTAAGTAGATTGTAATAGACAAATGTATTATGATTTAAATGTAGTTTTAATATTAAATAAAAAAAATAATAAAAAATATCAATCAATTCATGTCTTATTTTCATGATTCATTAAATCAGAGCCGGTGCTGTTCTCTTCCTTTGAAAAATTGAAAATTTCCTTCGCCTCTGAAATGGTAATGTCATTTATTCAAATGATTCCGGTATAATGAGGGCAATGACAAACGGACTGTTCCTCTAAGCTGTGCACGGTCATTAAGACTGTGATTAGTCCGACGAAATTAAAACCTAATTGTGCGTGTCCACGGTGGGCGAAACTCACCGAAAGCGAGACGGGAGCACCGGTAAAGATCAGAACGTACATAGCATATAGAGTAATTAATTTAAACATTGTTTTTTAAATTTATATGGAAATAAGATAAATCGATGTGGATCGGCCTTTATCTCTACTCTAGCATATCTCTAAGCAGTACGTATTCCAAAAAAAAAATTTTTTTGGAACAGTCTCATAAATTGAATAAATAAATTAAACGTTCAATTTTGTTTGGAACAGTGGATAATTAAACGATTTTATTTAGCTTCACTTCGTTGGCCACAAATTTTTTAAACAATATTTGACTCACTTTCTGACCGAAAATCGCTCTGAAATTTTTCCAAAGAGGATAATTTGGATGACAATACATAATTAATTTAATAGGTTAGTTTAAATATTTAAAAAAAAATCTCTTATTTTATCGGATATTGTAGATAATGCCGGTGACATTTGTCGGTTAATTTGATTACAATAGGGACGTTTGAGTTTTGAGGTCAATAGTATTCGGTATTATAGTATGAAAACAAAAATGTTTTCGACCTCTTTCTATTAAATTACAAGATTTAATGTGACACCGATTAAAAAGGAAAAAAAACGATGTAATTTTTAACAAAAAATGTATACTCTTTTGATTTTATTGACATATTATATAAATTATGTCGAAAATTAAAAATTCATTCGTTTTGATATAAATGAAAGTGTAAATATTTTCTATTCGTAATTGACTGATGAAATCTGCCTCGAAGTTTTTGCTACCGCTAAGCGACACCCTGTATATATTTTTGAAGATGTATAAAAATTAGTCTAAATGTAGTCATGAACCTTTACAAAGAAGTTATTTTAAACACAGATCTGTATAAATTTTTTGTGCTTTCAGAATTTTTGTAATAATTAAATTCCTCGGATCCATGAAATTAAAACACTGCGGTGTGTTCGAGGAAACAATGGCCATATACTTGGTTTAATTGCGAAGACTTCTTTATGTACCGCGTATTTAATGAGATATTTTCCTTAGATACGAGCATAAAACCATAAAGCATACAGCGAAAACCATCGGAGGAGCGGAGTCGCCCGACCGTGACAGCGTCCGGCGGCCATTAGGGGCCCAGCCGGAGCTTGAAGACATTGCAATGATGAACACATTTACCAATTAATGGCTATACTCAAGTACGGCTAGTATCCTTATTATTAATATTGTAACGGAATGGTTAAAGAGAATAAGTTCAGAATCCCTCGTTGTTCAGGCGTTTATACAAATACACACAACACATTAGACACACATTTCTTTATTGGTTTGAAATGTTTTACCAAGTAGAACAATCTATGGCCCCTGGCGACAAAAGTGCAAAACCCACGGCTGTCAAGTCGGAGCGGCAGATTCGCTTTGTGGACACGGGAGAACCGGTGTGATTCGGATCTTTAATCTAATCGAAAATCAACAAAAAGGTGACAAACAAGACCAGGAATACGGCGGACGAAGATTTAGTACACGGAGACAGGCGGCCCACCAGTCGACTAAAGGTAAGTCGTAGATTTTCTACTTGGATCGAACTAAATTTTAAATCAATAAAGAAAAGATCAAAAAACACCACATACAACAGAGCTATCGGGGACGGCGTAAACACTCGTAGTATGTCGATGACGATAATACATAAAATCGAAGTTTCCAGGGCCTTCTAGAACGCACGACCACACTCTGGTATTATCCAAAACATTCGAGAAACATCTAGAACCTTATTGTAGAAAATAAAATATTGTTCTCGAGATTTTCGAGAGCATCGCGCCGCGCAGTTTGTTTTGACATTTCTATTGGTGCGAAGTTAGTCGCGGAACGACGGCCGGGATTGCCAGTCGTGAGATATTCGGAGCGACAGATATTAAGCAAAATAATCGAGCGGAGTACCTAACTGGCGATTTAAATAAGTGCGACTTCTACGTGCAAGAATTGGATGGAATGTTCTATCAAGTGATAAGTAAAGTATTATCCAGCGTAGACAGTATGTTTTTGTGATGTGTATATCTGTAGACAGGATGTTTTTGTGATGTGTTTTTTTTTATAAAAAATGAGCCTTGTGATCTATTGTAATGTTAAAATTAAAAAAAATAAACATAATTCTTGTTTTAAGGGAATGAATGAAGGAATTAATTGAATTCACACACATGTAATGTATCAGCTTCCTTTCAACTTTAGGTACAAACAAGAATGAGTTAAAGAAACACGTGGAATATAAAAGCAAAGGCAGCAATATCTAAAAAAATAAAATAATATTTTAAATGCAGTCACCGAGGATTACTAATTTATAATGTACTATTCTATGTGTGGGGTCAACGACCCGTTTCCCCACGTTCCATAACCACCGCTGACGATGACAGTTCGTAGGGGAAAAATACATCGGCCGATATCAATCACCGGCAACACGTGTATGAAGAACGCTAACATCGAGCTTCGCACGCAGAAGAACCAAACGGAGCGAGGTTGAAAAATTCTGGTGAAGTAAGATACACCAGTCATAAGTAATACAAAATGCTAACGCGACGCTTTACACGTTCGGAAAGTTTGTGGATGGTACAATCTCTCGCAAACAAAGGAACGTACATATGCTGACGGCTCCCTTTTCAAACAGGTTTTTTGTACACGTATCGACACCAAAATCGGGATATAAAAGACGTAATTGCGAAGTCCCAAGTTAGCTCGTTTCCCTCGCCTCAAACATGAGGTCACTTTGCTCGACGACTGCTACTCGTAGCATCACCTAGCTACGTAGCTCGTCTCTCTCTACGCCATATGATCAATCTCCGACCTGCAGTAGCTACGACAACAAACACAATCGCTACGCCTCCAGTCTCCAACCCATCGATCATTGTCAGCCTCCTCGCTCCACTGTCCTCGCAACGTCCAGCAGCGAACACCATGTATTTCCGGCGGTACTACATCATCCTCACCTCACTGCGATACGCCACCTGCATCAGTCATCAGCACCATCTCCAGCTTACAGCACGATCTTCACCTTGACTGCTTCCTGCACCCTCTATGCACGCGACCAGGAACAAAATTGACGACATCAGGCGCACCCAATTAGCTGACACACCAATGACCACCGTTATCTACCAAGGTCGAGCGACAAAGCATTCACTGTAATTCAACCGAAAATTAAATAAACTTCATAAAACTGACCACTTTTTTTTGGCCTTCTGGCCAACCGGCTTTCTGTTCATATCAGCTGTTTTTCATATTGTACAAAAGTGGGATCTGAGACACGGTACCCCATATATGTATTTATCCATTTCAAAATCACGTTTCCTATAAATGTATATTATGTTTCCCATAAACTCACGAATTCAATACATTAAAAATTAGTAACCCTCGATGACTGATTTCAATTTTTTTTAATATTGCTGCCTTTGCTTTTATACTCTATATATAGTGTTCCATTTAGTAAAAAAAATGTACAGTATTCTGAATCTGATGCACTCTTGATACCAAATAATTAAAGGAAAATTTATCGTTGTGGTAAGTAAACAAGGTTACCTTCATAAAAAATCCTTTCCTTCCTCGGTTTCAATCCCTGGGATTGGTTTGCAGCAAAGCACATCTCCTTCTCCATTCTGCTCGGTCTCCGGCGATTTTCTTCAGGTCTGTGTAGGAGGCACAATTCATATCTTGGCACACTTGCTCAAGATATTCACGGCGAGGGCGCCCTCTGGCAATCTTTCTCTCTACCATTCCCTCCAGTATATTTTTGAGCGGATTTTCATGGCGTATAAAAAATCATGGCGTATAAAATCAGTTGCCTTAGTTAATCAAATGGATTATCGATGTTACATTATACATAATAAATTAAGTATACTCTTCACGTACATCAGACGGAAACATTCCTTGGCATTTATTTTATTTCCCACATTTGGGCGGACACTTCCCTTCCGGTGCGGAGTCCGTGACCGTATATTTACAGCGGGATTTAGGGCTGGCTGGTTATTTGTTTAGACTCTGATAATTATTTATTATTCAATTTAAATCATCATCGCTAAATAAAGGCCTGACATGACTGTCACTCTCTTCGGTCCTGGGGCAATCTTTTATATGAGTCGTTGAGTATCAAAACCTACCCAACCCCTATTATTTTTAGATTTTAATGTCAATACTTTGTATAAGCTTATTCCTAAATTTTACACTTTAGTAAACATAAAAAATTTTCAATCTGAAGTTATTGCTGGTTAAAAATCAGCTTGAGTTTCTTAAATACCTACCAGTATATCCAAATTTACCAGAGTTAAATTTGAATATCTTCATCCACCGAGACTTTGGATATCCTCTTGGTATTTTTTTTAAAATATATATATATACAAGTGCAGTTGTATCATGTCAAAGAAGTTCTGGAAATTTGTAAGGATTTATAATATCAATCGCATTTAACCTTTGAGCGAGCGCGCTATCGTAAATGTTCCAACAAATTTGATTGTTTATATATGAAACTTTCCTTGCAATAACTTGATTCTGTTGAGTTTTCTCTTATGAATTTCTTTAATTTAAAGATTATAAATCTATTGTATCGACAGTTTATTTTGTGTGAAAAACATTGACGTGAGACGTGTCCTAATGTAATGTTTAGCATCCCCTCTTTCATGCGAAAGACTGGGGTTCGATTTTCGCATGGGAAATTTCAAAATTAATTTTTTAATCAGAAAACATTTTATGTCAGGGACTTATGATACAGTTGTCTTAATCATGTAAAGCGATTTTTCTAGTGACCGATTGATCGGCTTCGGTTTCACATAAAAAAAAATTGGGTTCGACCGCGATCGGCCGAAACTTAGAATTTGAGCCCAATTATGCTTAGAGATGTAGCACATTCGTTTGCACTCCGTAATGGAAAATTATCAAGAACATTTAAATTGTTCAGAATTAATATGTTTTGGTATGTTCCGCATTATTTTGAATACTATTCAGACAACGTAAGAAGATCTTTAGTGATCTTGTGCTCGAGCCTTTGGCCTAGTTGGCAAATTGACGAAGTAACTGACAGTGGATCTGATCTGGGGACCCGGCAGAGGAATCCGAGGCTGGTTGTAGCATTGCAAAGTTGCCGTTCAAAGCGCTTACCCGTCTAATCATCACTTACTTTGTATCCATCCCCGAACTAATTATCTAACGCAAGTGGATAGTACGATCAAGTGTGCTATAAACTGCGTTATGTAGTTTAATTACTGATTAGTTATTTATTGAGTGGCTTGTCCTTTTTACTTACTTGTGACTTATAGTAGTTATTTGTCCACAAAATTCTACTAGAAAACATTTGATTTGTTCATTCTATTAAGATTTCTATTGCGATACCTTAAGACTATTATGAATTTCACTGATTTTTCACTAAAATAATTTTAGTACGAATAGTTTTAGATATGAATATGTAAATATTATTTTACTAATTAAATTGATGTCTTTTATCTAGTTTTACCCGAATACTATTATAAGCCTAGAAAGACACTAGATTTCAGGCAATAATCCAAATTTTAGTGTCTAAGTTAGTTTCGGTCGAAACCAGAACAGAAGCCAAAATTCCGTTTCGGCTAAAAATTTTGTTTCGGTGGGTCTCTATTTTTTTCGCGTTTTCGAATCAAGGAGGAAAAGGGAAAATAAAAAATAATCTTGTAAATTAATTGTGACATTTAATATACGTTACTGTTATATTCAGTAGATACCTAGGTAGAAATAAAAAATAATTAACTTGGAGAAATTTTAATAATCATAATAATCTCTCAAATTTTTAATTTATTTTAATTTATGTACAAGTTTATCCCCAGTCACCCTGTATAAGTATTTTTCAACAATATTTCCACTTGAACCATCAGTATACACCTTAGCAGGTACCCTTTTTAATATTTCTAGTACGGTGCCGCTTGTAACCACGGAAGGTAGTAACTTCGTGGAGGAAGTGCACGCCATTTCCTCCGGCCCGTGTTTTTGTATTCGATCGTTGTACCACAATCTCTCAAAATGTTTTTTATTTTAATTTTTTTTTAGTACAAGAAACCCGGGAGGGCCGTAAAAATAACATTAAATTACGTCTGCGAGCGACTTCGTATATCTGTCACCCCATTTTTAAATCAGTCAACGTTGCTTTGTCTTGTCTCTGCAGTGAGTTATATATATTTATAATCAGCTTTAAATATGTCCCGATTGCCCCATTTATTTTCTGATCAGATTTATGAGCTATATTTTTTTCATATATTTTTTGTAATTGGTTCGCACAGGATCAAAAATCGAAGATTAAAAATATTTTTGTTGCTTAATTTTGAAATATGATATAATATTAAGTATTTAAAAATAAATGTCTTGAATCGTGAATAGGGTCCAGGCCGTAAAGGCAAAATAGCTTAAGAATATTTGTAAATATGTGTATATAACTATTATTTTGTTAATTATGTATATAACTGTCAAGGAGGGTCCCGTTAATGAGTCATCCATTAGAGCGACGACCGCGGCCGAGGGAGAGAGATTAAAATCTCACGATGAGTCACTCGGGCCGCGGGCGCGCTTAATTAAATATTTTAAATTTTGTTTTGAGATAAAATCGCAAAGTAAAAATCAGGTAGTCGCCTACGGAGCGGTCAGCTACAGTGTATTTGCCCGCATCTCTGTACCAATAGAAATACGGGCAGGTAACAACCGACACCCACACGGCTCGTGACTTGAGATAGCGCGCCGTACATTTTTTCGTACGGCGCTAAATTTAGATTCACTATCGCTAGAGAGCTCAATAATCAAAGTGTGAGGTGTCATTTTCTTCAGAAAAACAAGGGCTACCTGATGCGATATTAATAATTTAGATATTTTCACAAATAAAAAAGTTTCATTTTTTGTCACATGCACGTGATTTGCAAGCGCTGACATGCCCGGACAGTAATCTGCGTATTACACCCACATGCGGGCATGTCAGACGCACATTTTGACATATGACTCATTAGCGGGAGATATGAGAGAGCGGATTTATCTTAAAAAATATCCGCGCGCCGCGAGATATGCGCCGCCGATGCACGGTATCGCCGGCGCCCAGCGGTCGTTCCGCTAGGCCGAGCGCACAGCTTCCGTGGTCCACCACGTTACGCCGATGCCTACAATAAAGATGTAAATCCCCTCTCTCAGTAATCCCTTTTTGGCAGTTATTTTCCCGTTATTTTGGCTGGACCCAAATAAAAAGGCTGCGAAAACCTAGCGAAATCACAGTGCTCTCAGTGCCTTAGTGCCAGTAAATATTTGTTGCCGTGTATGTGCGACAAATAGTTTTTACAACGTCACTCTGCCCGTTTTTCGCTAGGTTTCCTTCTGAAACAAAAACTTTGCTTTTATTTTCTTGTGTGTAAATTGTTGTGAATTAAAACCCCTGAAGAAACACCGTCGATCGTAGCGTTGCTCTCCGGTGTTTCCAAAGTATCATCATCATCAACAAGATTTAGAAGCGAGTTGTGACTCATCGTCAGTGACGTCACGACGCCCGGAGCACAGCAGACAGGCGAGTAATCGGTGATCCACCCTATTCTAAAATAATTATTTGTTACGGGCGTGTCTGTCCGTAACAGTAATATATTCCATGCTTATCTCATCATTAACAATATCGCTTAAGCGTTTATGTATCCAACTACAATACACCTAAATACATATGATAATACAACTAAATAAATATGTTGTATTGTAATAAAAAATATATAAATGCGATATTATTTAGAGTGCGCCAGTGAAAGATATGATCTGATAGGTATACGAGATATGTGGGGTGTAAAAGCAAAGGCAGTAATATAAAAAAAAATTAATGCAGTCATAGAGAATTACTAATTTATAATGTACTGAATTTGACATTTTATAGGAAACATAGACTATAAATTTATAGGAAACATGATTTTGGAAGATTTTTTGGATATTGCTGCCCATGGCGTTTCTAGATTTAGGAAGGGCGAATGGTCATTAGGACCAATTCAAGCCTTATTTATTTAGAGCAAATAATATTGTGTCAAAATTCCAGGTCGAAAGTAAAGGGAGCTCAGATAAGATTATCCAATATTGTCTATCTTATTCAGGGTATTTATTGACAAGATCAGCCGAAACAGCATTTCTCATAATGTGGTGAACATCGAGGAAGTGGAGGTGGGGAGACTGTTATTTACAGATGACGTCGCCTTGCTGGCAAAATCACCAGAGGAGTTACAAACAGCCGTGGACAAAATTTGACGAGGTAACAAATCGCGCAGGGATGATGCTGAGCGCTGATAAATCCGAAATCATGGTGACTGTCAGAAGCGAAGAACAATGTAAAATAACGTCCCAGAATAGACGTCTAAAACAGGTGAATAATTTCAAATGCCTCGGTGTAATAACATCTCAGGATGGAAAGAAAAAGGTGAACTGGATAGATGCCGCAAGCCAGGTAGCTCGATTCCTGTATTATCCCGTACTTAGAAAAGCGGAGCTCAGCCAGCGAGCAAAGTTTGCAGTATTCAAATCAGTTTTCAGGTCAACCCTAGTATACTCGCCACGTGCACTGGATCTTGACCGAAATAACCCGTTTAAGGCTAGAGGCCGCCGAGATGGGATTTCTACGAGGAATAGTAGGAGCTACCAGGAGGGACGAATAATCAGAAATACTCAAATAAGAGAATGTCTCGAAGTAGAACCCTTATTAACCACAACTGTGATTTCTCGAATTATCGAGAAATCACAGTTATGGCAGCTGAGACATATCTTGCGGATGCCGGCAGGTAGACTACCAAAGCGAATATTCCAGGAAAGACCAGAAGGCAGGTGACCAAGGGACCGTGCTAGAAAGAGCTGGCGGAAACAGTTGGAGGACTGCTGCGAAGCGAGGTTACAACTAAATTGGGCTGACGTGGAGAGCGAAGCCCAAGATAGGAAAAGTTGGAACCTTCTATGCGGTGCAGGGACCCCGACCCGTTAGGATGAGGGGTAGAAGAAGAAGGTTATTGCTGCCTTTGCTTTTCTTCGTCTTCTTCTTTCTTCTTCCTCAACCTTTATCTCTCCAACGCGGGATATAGTCCTCTTCCATACCCTGCCATGCTTCCTTGTTATTTGCTTGTTGTAGCCATTTCCATATCGTCGGCCCATCTCTTTTGAAGTCTTCTGATGCTTCTTTTATTTTCCTAAGGTCTTCATTTTGAAACTGTAGGAGTAAATCTTGGAGCATATTACCTTGCAACATGTCCTGCCCATTGATATTTTAGCTTTTTTAACTTTGCTTTTATACCCCACATATTAGAAGAAGGGCCTGCTCAACAATTGAAGAGATTATATTATTTATTGAATTGGCGTTAACTTTGTGGAATGACAAAAATACAAAAAAAATTAAATTCTAATAAAACTCTAATCAATAACATAATATTTCAAAATTCTTCACCGCTCCTTACTTTATTCCCGTTAACTCAAACTCCACCCCCAGCTAACCCCCTCACCCCAAACATAACTCCACCCACCTCTATCAGTACCTTAGATAATTAATTTTACTCTTATGCTTCAGTATATATCATCACCCGTTGATGACAACATCGGTAGTTGTCGAAACTAGTTGTGTAGTGTTAAACTCATTAGTGGTCTTAGACAAGTAATCTATTTATATATAATTGAAGAGATGATCGATGAATGTAGATGAATTGATGTAACGTGTCAGTTCAGAAGAGCACTCTATTCTATATAAATCTAAATTTATATTTTTTTATAATTTATAATTTTAATACATTTTTTATGTTTATAGTCTACTTCTCACTGTCTAGCAATAAATTTAAGCTAATAATTTGGAGTATTTTAATTAATTTTCTGCTTATTAAATTTAATTAATTTACTATATATGTACCTATACACCATTTTATTTATCTTCTGAACATCACCCACGGTACGTATATCACATTTTTGTATGTTTCTCGTTATTAAAACTTAATTCAACGATATACAAAAATAGTTATAATATACGAGTATATAAATACTCACAAATATACAAAAATCCAAGCATATGTTGCGTACCTATACATACAGTGGTGTGCGTTAGCGATATCTATGCGAGAAAAAAACAAAGCTGTATAAGTCGCCTCACGCTTGACGGTAATGCAACAACATACTTGACATCAGTGACGCATAGTATCGGTTATGTACACCGCGCGCAGTAAAGAGTAGTTTAAAATAAATATCACATTCATAGTAATTATTATAAAATCATTTTTAAAACTGTCCGAAATTTTTTGGTCGCTATCCAGTATATTAATATTATAAATTTTCAAGTTTGTGTTTTCTTGGGTATTATTTCGGATCCCATTGCAGGGTCCATCATTAGGGTTGATGTAGCATCATGACATCAGCCCTGATGATGAACCCTGCAATGGGATCCGAAACGTCGGCCCGAAAGGTCGTAACAACACGGCATAATACCCCAGAAAACACAAACTTGAAGATTCTGAGTGGCCGTGAAAACCTAAGAACATTCTTAATATCATAAAATATACCATTCGCATATAGCCAAAATTTATTTTCTTCTGTTACTAGTTTCAGCTGACGAAGAGCATCGGCAGTCAATATTATTTAATAATATCTTTATAGATGAGATTCATATTATTTCATTCACCAAACAAATTTTGGTACTTTTATATTGTAACTAGCTGTTCATACCCGGCGTTGCACGGGTTAAGGATTAAGTTTAAAATAAATTTGTGAGGGAAAACAAAGTTTCGATTCGAACGGTATAGATTTGCATCGAAAATATATCAGGGGGAGGGGAAAGGGTAAAAGAATAGGGGGGAAATATCACCAATGTTAACAACCAAGTCCTAAATAATGATTTTCCGATTGGTCAAACGGTACAGATTTGCATTTAAAATATGTCAGGGGAATGGGAGGGGTATGAGAATAGGGGGTATATATCGCCTATGTTACTCGCCGAGTCCTAAAGAATAGGTTTCCAAATTTTGAGTCCGATAGGTCAGACGGTACAGATTTGCTTCGAAAATATGTCAGAGGGAGGGGAAGGGGTATGAGAATAGGGGGGAAATATCGCCTATGTTACTCGCCGAGTCCTAAAGAATAAGTTTCCATAATTTGAGTCCGATCATCAAACGGTACAGTTTTGCATCGAAAATATGGCAGGGGGAGGGGAAGGGGTATGAGAATAGGAGAGAAATGTTGCCTGAGTTACCCGACGGGACCCAAAGCGTAAGTTTACAAAATTTGAATCGAATTGGACAAACGGTGTGGATTTGTATAGAGAACAGATAGACAGACAGACAGACTGTTTTGACAGATTGAGTTTTATAGGTATTGATAATAAAAAATGATTTGAAAAAAGAAAAAGATTGATTGCTAGCCAATAAAAAGAAGCGAAAATGAAAAATTAATTTTCTGTGTTACGATAATTTCATCGTATCGTTTCAGTGTATTTTGTACAAACAATTATTTTTCCTTCAACTCATTGGCGTTGGAGATGCGCTGCAGTGTATAACAAACACGATAATAAATTTGTTGAAGCCGTTGATTGAGGTCCTTAAGTCCCCTTGCTGCGCACCGCGCACTGCGCACGCGCGCGGTTTCCGGTGCGCGGCCAATGTAACGGACCGACCCTACCTTCCACCTGCCGTACATGCGATACCGCGCGCATTTTTAGGCTTTCGATTGCTTTCTCAACAATACTTAACAGAAAGCTTAAAGCGATATTTTAATACAACCAGTAGGTGCTTACTTAAATGTATTATTTGAACCAACAACTTAGTGAAAGATTTAAATATTATTAATATTTTAAATATTTAAAGCATTAACTTTTTGGTTAGACATTATAACAGTGTTAGTTAAATTAGTACATTCATGCTTGTCTTTGACAATGTTGGTGAAAGTTTAACAGTACTATGGTTGTGTATAGAGTTGTGAACATAATAGTGTAGTGTTGGTCCTGACGAAGAGACGTGTACGTCTCGAAACCGGTAGATCTAAAATCTGGTATTAGTTTATGCTAATTTAACTACACTCTTTTATAAAGATTTAAAGTTTATATTATGATTGTTCGACATATGTGTGGAAATTTGATTTTCGATATTTCGCAGGAGTTATATCATATCAGCGTCTTAAACAGAGTGCCCTATCGCCGGGGTTCTAGAACGTATTGGATATGTATTACTGCATAACCAGTTATGCACCAAGTCCCGGTGGTTTAATCATTAGTAAGAGTAAAAGTTAAGAATATAGCTTTTCCACTAATCAAACAACCCGTTTTCGTAAAATGTATGCTTTTTGCTAAACTATTACTATTACCAATCACGAAACAGCCGGCACAAAGTGGAGGTGTGTTGTTCTACTCATGGGGTTCGTTAGTATACTATTGATGCAGTGTGAAAGAACGATGTCTTCGGGCTTTTCTTCGTCGTATTTTAATGGTGGGATCATGGTAGTCTCTATTCATCCATACGGTTCCAGTATAAAAAACATTTTTTTGAAAGAAAATACATTTTGAAACCCGTTGATTTAAAAAATACAGCACAAGGAGTTTTTTTTAATATTGATTAAATGCTTATTTTATGTCAGGGCATTTTTATTTACTTCTATAAAAATATTTACGTAAAACCTAGTTTCAATTTCCAATATTACTAAGTGAATATGTAACAAAAGAGAAAAAACACAGTTTACTAAGTATACCGATCTGTATTTGGATAGTATTGACTATAATTTTAGCGGAAAAGGAACATAATTATAATATGCAATTTTTTAAATAAGCACACTGTTAAAAATAATCTTTTGCTAGAATAAATCATGTGACGTACTTTGAATACAAAACTCATATACCGTAATATTTATGGGTTTAAAAATAAAAAATATCAACTTAAGCAACTCATTTATATAAATAAATATTATATATTTAAAGCAACTTCCTATTCAATTATTGTATTACATAATAAAAAGTATACAATAGCAACATGTAAAATATATATAATCAAAGCATTTTGAGGATTCGTTTGAATGTATGTTAAATGAATTTGAGATGATTTTTACACTAAGAATGTTTGGAAATTTTAGTAAAACCACTTTATTACATTTATTACTGACATTGAAAATTGATAATTTATGAACGCGTTCCGAATATAATACATACCAACCTTTGTATTATATCATATTGTTGTAAACTTACAAAGTATAATAAACATAGGCCTATATATATATTTAAAAAAAAAAATAGATATGCGAACACGGAATACGTGTCAAATCAATATTCTTACTATTTTCAAACTAAGCTAAACGCTTGTGCTACGAAAATAGGACTAACTTTCTAGTCTGGGCTGAGATTCGAACCCGCGACCTTTGTTGGATCACGAGGCGAGTGTCCTAACCACAAGACCAACAAGCTACTCAATATATTAATTCTTATATTATATGGTCGAAATAAATATTTGCATTAAATATGCAGTTATTAAGTACATAATTGACATTACTAAGATTTTAATTTTTTATTTTAATTAGTTGATTTCAATATAATTTTTTGCCAAATATATAAAACTATTTCAAATATCACAATCATTGGTTTGAGGCTAAAAACTTCTAAGAGTACAACATTTTGTTGAGGATCATCACAACCCACCTCCAACGCAAATCATTGTATTTTTGTGGTCTATTCAAACATCGTCTGAATTTTATTTCAAGTATATGTGTTTTTTTTATTTTGTGGAAATATTTATTCCACATTGATGACTACAAAGATACTAAATACAGTAAAAACGTTTTATCTCCGCCCGCGAATGTCGTATAAAATGATACGTGAAATAATTCCAAAAAAAAAATCTACGTAAATTAATTAAAAGGATGGCATTTGATTGTTTCTCATGGAAAATCCCGTGACTAGTAAATGAAAAAAAAAAAAAAAAAAGTGTAGGTATTCTTAGATTTCTCTAGGAATGATTTTTGGTTCTCTGACGTAGAAAATAACAGGTTGGTGTAACACAACGGAAGATGAAATAAACCGACATGGCTGAAGAAAGCGGGAATATAAAGAAGTAGGTATGTTTGCCATAATGGCGTAATTAACTATTGCATCCCGTATCAATCGGAAGAAACGAGTAGCAAACAGGTATTCTTCCTTTCTTATATTCTCTAAATAGTTATGGTGATATATATCACTGCAAATAATAATCAGTTGACTCGTATATACCTACCTTAGTAATTTCTTCTGCATTCTCTCCAACGTGAGAGAATATGTCGCTTTATCAGTGGCCCATATTATCGATCCGACCTCAACTTAGTTTGATTTATAAATAATATTTAGTATAGGTATAGGTTTAGTATATTACTAGCTGCAACCCGACAAAAATTACGGAACATTGGTTCGCGTCTTTGCTGTGCCCTAGTATATATTTATAGCATCGTTTTGGAGGAGGTCCACGGAGAGGCGGCCGTTGCAACATACGTTGAGCGGCCGGTTCGGGTTTGCTGGCCCGGGGTTCAAGCCCCATCCCCGGCAGTTTAATTTCGTTTTTAAGCCGTGAATTCGAACGAAATTACGGACGTTATACGATGTTACGGGGGCAGACAGACAGACAGACGGACGGACTTACAGACAACGAAATTATTATGTTTGATAAACACGAGAACGATCTTTCATCGCGAAGAATTGTTAAACCCGACCTGATCATGAATTTTCAGACGACTCTCGAATAGGACTCCCATGCTGAATATTGAAGCTCTAGTCAGATTTTGTCCACTTCCCGGATATCGATTGTAAACAGTATTACCCTAGTAAAATTCACAATCATCGAAGGTCTAAATAAATCATTTTCAAGGTCGTCCACGAACGTAAAGAAGCACGAGTCGACAATTAATTAAGGTAAATCATTAGTACTAATTATGACCAACAAAGGGCCTAGAATTAACTCTTGGGGACCATCCAAATATGTACAGAAAAATTGTTTGTTTCTTAAAGTAGCTATCAGAAAGTTGAAGTAAGCTCTCATCTCGCCTGAATATAGCTCACGAAGATTACCTTTATGAAAAGCTTTGGAGATGTGCTTTATATAAATTATCAACATGAATAGCTATCATTTGGTGTCGAAGATTGCTTTGCTAGATAAGACGTTGCTTCATGATCTATATTGTACGGTCACTCTTGAGTATACAATAGTATTTTATAGCTGGTTGGTGTAGTGGTCATGACGCTCGCCTAGTATTCTGGTGGTTCGAGCCTTGTTCCAGGACACCAGCATGTTAGTCCTTTCATTGCACAAGTTTTTAGCTTAGTTTGAAAATAGTAAGAATATTGGTGCGACACTTGTTACGCGTTTGCATCTCTATTTAAAAAAGGATTCAAGGGAAGCTATGAAAAAAAGTACAATTTAAATTCAATCAATTGAAAGCGTAATTTTGATTCCGTGTTCGCATCTCTATTTCTTTAAAAAAATATCTTCCACCGCAAAAAATAATCCAATCTGGCTTATTCTTAAAATGATTTAAATGATAATACAGCATGCTCTTAGTTAATCCAATAAAAGGACCGATCTGTTTGTATCTTGTCTTATTTTTACTAACTGCTGGCAATACACATTATACAATTTCATACAGATTACAGCGGCTTTTGGCACAAATATATAGATTTTCTTGATCTAAAGTTATCCATGTTAAATCCGAAAAAAACATTAAATTTCTCATGTCAATTCAAACTGCTCATCAATGAAAAATGGATCGATTTAAGAATTGAAGATTTGACACATTCGTATTTCACACAGCTTGGATGGAGTGGGAAAAATGTTACCCGTGAGTAATTTTCCACGAATGTCTTTAAATAATTTATAGGAAAGATAGAGATGCAATGTACATAGTTCAAACATATGCGTACTTGTACATATGTACAGCAGCCAGCACACAGCGGAGATCTCTTCCAAGTACTTGTACGGCGTGTCTAAGTGCCCAGTGTTTAAAACCACTTGACCACGGTAATTGACGGATGCAGCTGTTTTCAATAATTATGAATGCAAATTCCCGTAATGCACTTAGTGCAGTGCGGAGAATAAATACTGCATTTGAAACACTTACCGTTTGGGAGTGCCTTATGCTGCATTGCATGGAATCGTAAATGGTCAAATTAATTAACGTTCGGTGCTCAAAACGTCGTAATACCTAAAATATTATCATAAATGTTTCTCCCGTAAAACTACGAAATGTTCATGGCGTAGCGATTGATTGAATTTACTATACATTTGACACAATAATACACAATACCAAGAAACAAATAGGTAGAGATAAGCCAGATGATTGGTCAGAAGTAACTCTGACCAATCTATATAACTACAACAATTTATCATTATTATTAATTTTTTTAAAATAAAAACAGAGATTCGTACACGGAACACATCAATATTCTTACTATTTTAAAACTTAGCTAAAAATAGTTTGCTAGTGTCCTGGAATGGGACTCGAACCACCGACCTCTGATCATCAGGCGAAAATTATAACCACCACGCCAACAAGCTACTCAACTGTACTGTTCTCATTAAAAATGTATAATATATTTTTATTTTCGATTCTTCGATTCGGATCTGATCAGAAAAATTTAGCTACTTGGAATTTGCAATTAAAATTACCTGTGAACACGAACGATACAATTTTATGGAAAAAAGAATTCAACATTTTTCTAGGTACAATTTTTAGGTATTGAAAGACCCAGAACATGTATGTCTGGGAATAAGAATTTGAAATTAAACAAAATTGGAAAAAAAGCTGAAATACGTGAGGTTGGAATTAGGCCGACGGCATGTCGGATTAGGTTATTCGGACTCGGCTATTCGTGACGGAATATGTTAACACGTGCGTGAACCGTGGAGACAGTATCTCAACTCTAGGAGTGGTGAAGAAGAGCCTTCGGGAGGTGAAACTTATCGTTCCATTGAAGTTTCTTAAAATTAGTTTACCGTAAGTTGTAGACGTAGACGTTACCGGCTGCAGTGAACTAACACTATCTCTTTCGCTGATCTGTGGTGAACTTTAAAAATCCACTTATATTTTATTGTTTCAAATTGAACTTGACATTCTGTAATGATAGTTTCATAAATAATACGATGGGAAACAGTGTCGAGAACCGGCAAAAATATTACACGTTACTTTTAAATAAAGTTGAATGTTGCAATTATCACGGTTGTTGGTTATCATCGTTTAACAGTAATTTTTAATTATAATTTGTGTGAGAACGTATTGTTTTCGGGCCTACTCCAAAAACCCAACCAACAAAAGAGGTCGTATTATTATAATGTGTTGTGACTGCTTCGTACGACATGTGACCAAATGTTGCTATGATGTCATCAAACCTGAGGTCTCAACAGCATCCATTGTGATTGTAATTATGCAGCGCGATTTTCGAAAATAATAACCACGCTTCAATGTGTTGGAATACAGGCTTAAAAACGGACGTAGAATGGCCGCAGCTCGCGCTCACTCGTGTTTGAATCGTAAAAAAGTTATTGTATTCCAGAGTGTCGTTTCTCACGGATACAGCGCGACTTCAAGTTTCAATGTTTTTTTTAAAATGTACTGTTCTATGTTCTGTGTGGATGTATTTCTAAAATAAGGAGTATAAAAGCAAAGGCGGCATTATTCAAAAAATTAACAAAATGTTTTGAATGAGATCACCGATAAGATGATAACTGATTTATAATGTACCTAGGTACTTACTGAATTCGAGATTTAATAGGAAATATAGCTCTATCTCTTCCAAATCACTTTTAAAAGAAAATATAGCAATATCCATCTCAACCAATTAACCTCCAATGATGTCACCAATCGCCGCTTCATGCTGTTGAGAGTTTATATCGATTTTATAATGAAAAAACATGGCTGCCCTCGTAGTGCAGTTGATACGACACTGGCTTCTCACACCGAGGGTTCTGGGTTCGATTCCCGCTGAGGTCACTTTTGTGTGTTGTGCCTCACTTTTGCCTGGGTGTTTTGTGGTGTGTTTCGCTTCTGTAATTGCGCCTCTTGGCCTGTTGAAGCATAACTAAAAAAATAATAAAAAACAGCGGAGACAGCAATATCCAATTATGGAAATACAGAAGTGCAGTGTAACGGAGCAGTAATCTGTTTGATAATAAGTCTGGTGTCCACAAAATATATGTTGTAGGCTCTTTTTTGGACACCGTTAAAACATATTTTGTGGACCAAATCCAGTAGTTAATATACTTTACAAAATAACATTACTCTAAGAAGATTATACAATCAACAAAATTTTCTCTCCAGATTGTATTAACGATAGAAGAAAAAATATCTTACCAAGAGTAGCTTGTTGGTCTTGTGGTTAGAACACTCGCCTCGTGATCCAAAGGTCGCGGGTTCGAACCTCACTCCAGACTAGCAAGTTAGTCCTATTTTCATAGCACAAGCGTTTAGCTTAGTTTGAAAATAGTAAGAATATTGAAGTGACACGTACTCCGTGTTCGCATTTCTATTTAAAAAAAAAAAAAAAAATGTTGAAAACAACAACGGCCCAGCTGCACTACACATATGTAAGTAGGAGATAAATGGTATAATGAATGGGATTTTCAAATCAAGCTAGAAACATAAAACATATATTATATTTTTTTAAGAACTCAAAGTTCTTAGCAAGTGAGATCACATTTCTATTATTGTAACCAAACTAACTTGTACTTCATACTTACTTGCAATGCTTATAAATGGAGGTTAATTATAATTGCGCATGTTGTTATCGTGCACAACCTGATAGATTTACATATTTTGTTTGATGGAAAATGTATAGTCCCCTTCAAAGCACTAGTGAATTTCTTCTTGGGGGGGGGGGGTAATATAATATAATTGTGTAAAATATGATTCATTTGGTTGAATTACCTTTATAGAATAAATAAAAAATATATTAATAATACACTTTTATACAAATTTAGAAACTATTTACTAAAAATAAATAAAAATAAAAGTAGTATGTAACCGTGTCATAAATACATGTTACAAAATATAAAAAATATGTATTTCAAAAAATGAATTTTAAAATTTGAGCTTTATATAATATAACATTCTAAATTTGATAGATGTGTGGTCGATCATGGGTGGACTCGTGAACGTTGCATTGTGTAGTTATCACTTAAGCCAGTCGATGACAGGTCGTAAGTCCTATGAACGCCCCAAAAAACCGTACATATGTAATTTTCTATATAAATAGCTTCATCTCTGTGAGACATCTATATTGGATATATTAACAATAAAAAATAAAGAATATATAATATATATATATATATATATATATATATATATATATATAGATAAGATATATTAGAACAGTCTGCGACGCTTATTAGGCCAATTGAATCCTTGAGTGATTACAAATCTGCGTGATTATTCAATTTTATTATCAAAAATTAATTTAATTATTTGTTTTAATCTACTATATACATTAATTACACCTACATATTTCAGAAAAACCTTTCTATCGTCAGGAGGGAATTGAAAAAATTTTCCATTAATTTTGTGTAATCAAGAACTTCAGCAATAATATTTTAATTTTTATTTTAAATAAAAATTTAGAAAACATTTTGATATTTTGACATTTATACAACACCCTGACGATGAAAAGGTTTTTTTCCGAAACATGTAGGTATAATAATTAATGAATATAGTAGATTGAAACAAATAATAAAATTAATTTCTTAAAATGTCAATCTACAAAGTTACTCAACCAATTGAAAAAATAATTTTATTACTGTCGAAAGAACGGCGCATTTGTGGATGTGTATAAATTAATCACCTTGCCCGCGTTCATTACATCGAGGCATTAATTTATCGCACAACGTGTTATTTAGGACACTCGATCGGCTCAGCTACTCGCAATTTGGCAGCAATCTTCCACGTTGTGAAACCGGCATATTGTTTCCGAGGCGTCACGATAGAAAACGTCATTTGAAACATCGGCATTCGTGTTGGAAGCATTAGAGAAAACAATGGACGGTAATTGTGGTCCCGGTGCGCCGCTGGTGCCTTTCCTCGTCAACTCGGATTGCGGCGGCTGATGGTCTTGTTCTTGACCATTTCATGGTAGACAATTGCTGATTGCGATATGTAAATAGGTGGTTTGGGTCATTATCCCGACAACTAACTTCCCGGTAGCCAATTTCAGTTGCCGACAAGCAAAGTTCCCAAAAATCAACTCCCATACTGCTATTTTTCCAACAGATCAACAGCTCTTGAATGCTTGCACATAACTACACTATTTTTTATTTCGTAATTGTTCTGTTTTTGTTTTGGCTTGAGTTATGTGGTAGTTTTGAGCCGTTCTAGTGTAGTGTTAATGATTTTCACGTTTTAGTGTAATTTTATGTCTTCGTCTTGTATTTCGCCAATGGCTAGCTTATGAATAAGTTTTAGTGTATCAATTTTTTTAAATGTTATCAGCGTTTTCGGTAAACCGTTTCAGTTGATGTCAGGTATTTCAAATTGTAGACTATTTCCAGTAGGTTTATTTTGCTGTCGTTGGAGTTTGTTTAGGTTTGTCTTGTTTCCGGTTCCCCAGAAGGGTGCAATATAACGTATCCCTCGTATATCAGAATTTTTATGGTCTTCGGTGTGATTTCGTGTAATTGGCTAGTCAGTTTAGTCATCGAGTCAATTACTTTGTCTATATGAATGGTTCATTTGAGGTGTCTGTCTATGATGAGTCCTAAGTATTTTGTATATTCTAGTTCAGAGAGTGTTTCGTTGTGTATTTTTATATCCATTTGGTGAGTTTTCCGTTTGGTCTCAAAGTTAATATACATAGTTACATTTTTGACCAAAACAATAAACATCTTTATGTTTTTGAGGTTTATGGGGTTAACTTTCTGATTGGACATAATTATTGATTTCAAAAAAGGTTGTATAAATCGTACTGATTATTTTTCATGTCTACTGGTTTCGATTCCACTGTATCATATATACATAATATGTAATACACAATAACTTATAACTAATAGCTATAAAACATATATCTGTGCTTTATAAAAACTTTTTTTTAAATAATAAAACATATTTCTTTCACACACAAAAATTGTTACATCCAACTATAATTTTGTAAAAGATTTTTTCGTCTAAAAATTTATCACTATCTGACTATAAATTTACACGCTAAACACCGTGAAAGAAACTCGGAGTTCTTCAGAATAAGTCAGCATCTCAAGAATGTGTCATAAACATAATATGTATTGTGCTATCCCTAATGTTTTTATCCTTACAGATACCCTACCATCATTTAAAAAATCACTCCTACACAACATCCATTTTCTTAATAACAATCTGAATTCCTAGAACACATAACATTAATTCTTTGGTTTTGATAATGCAACGCTGCAATATGCATCTTTAAATTTTCATTGTTCATGTTACTGTGTATCTATACTATTTTGTTTGCTTGTTAGCCACTTGCA
>JADDOH010018332.1:0-18842 GCA_016648135.1 Agrypnia vestita
GAACTCTTTACAACTCCTTGGTGCGGAGTAGACTTGAGAGTGGCTCGATGATCTGGGGGCCACATGAGGGCAAGTACTCTCTTATGGTGGAGAAAGTCCAAAAGAAGTTTCTGAGATATCTCTACATGAGAGAGTACGGGCATTACCCTTGGCTTTACCCAACCGAGTTTCTCCAGGGTATGCTTGGCTACAATAGTCTAGAGACTAGAAGGAATGTGTATTTGATTACACATTTTTATCGATTGTTGCGCGGTATGATCGATAATCCTGAAATTATGCAGAGCATTGGTTTGTATGTTCCTGATAATTACATTAGACATCGTCAGCATAGATTGTTTCACATTCCAATATACAGGACCAACCTGCCGATGGTTATGCCTGTTGGAAGAGCCACAGCTATGCTGAAAAAAATTGCTTTGGGTATTTATATATTTCATGTGTCTGAGGGGGGTTTCCGAAGCGGGATTCTCCTACACCTTTGACCAGATTTTATGTTATTTTTAATTTATTATTTTATTTTGATATATACTTCCTAAAATGTTACCTTAAACATTTTGTTTGTAATATACATATTATCAATAAATAAATTGAATTGAATTGAATTGAATTGAATATGCAGGGTGTACCAGAGCTAGCAGCAGAAACTTGGCCGGTAGATTCCTGACTATATAATGAGTCTAAAATGTTTTAGCAACTATGACCTGATATCAATAGTTATAAAGATATGCAATATCAAATCTTCAGGTGTGTGTTTTTATTGTTTTTTTTTATTTTTACGCTTCAACAGGCCAGGAGGCCCAATTACCGAAGCGAAGTACATCACAAAACACCCAGGCTTGAGTAAATCACATCGATTAAAATTATGACCTCACCGGGAATCGAACCCGGAACCCTCGGTGTGGGAAGCCAGTGTCATACCCACTGCGCTACGAGGGCCGCCTTTTTTAGGGTATTATGCCGTGTTATCGCGACCTTATTACGACCATTGCAGGGTCCATCATTCTCAATGCAATGGGATTCGAAACGTCGGCCAGAAAGGTTGTAATAACACGGCATGATACCCCAGAAAACACAAACCTGAAGATTCTGGGTGGCCGTGAAAACTTAAGAACTTGCAAAGTTTGCATTTTTTTTCAATATTTCTGTCTTATTTTTTGAAATAAAAGTTGAACTTTCATTACAGTAGCTTATATCGATTATGAAAAAATCATTTGCTTCAATACAACTTAAATAAAATGATAAAAACCTTGTAAAAAATAACTTTTTTCTACTTTTGAAGAGTTTTAATAATTTTATTTGATGTATTAAAGCTAATGAAATATTTTCATAATTGAAGTAAGTTACTGTAATGATAGTTCAACTTTTTACAAAAAATAGGTCAGTAATATTGAAAAAAATGCAAACTTTGATATCTCCATAACTATTGATATTATTTCATGGTTGCTTAAACATTTTAGACTCATAACACAGGCAGGAATCTACCGGCCAAGTTTCTGCTGCTAGCTCTGGTACACCTTGTATAGGAAAATTAATACTTTTCGTTGAAATATAGGTAATATAAATATGATATAAGTTACTGAAATGATTGTTTGCAAAAAATTATAGTCAGATATTTGAAAAAAAAATGTCATGGTTGCTGAAACTTTCGACTCGTAATCAAGGCAGAAATGCACCTCTGTAAAGTATTGTAACGAAATAGTCAAAGAGATTACGTACTGAATCCTTTGTAATACGTAAATGACGACAATAACATCGTGTGTCACCGGTTAAAATACCATTGCTATCTGTTACACGCAGTATATATTTATTGGTTTTTGATTGAGGATGGTGTAGGATGTGGGTACTTTGGAGAAGTTGCTTTGCTTGCTGTAGAATACTTACAAGTTATACACGAGTACCATTACAAAGACAATGGTAGATACTCGAAGGGTAAGAGTCTCTGGCCTACGCCGGGAGTCCTGGTAGACTGACATGCCCGTATAGGGAGTTTGCTACTTTTTACTCCCTTTCTTTTAACTCGTAGCGTCTGATTGTTTGCTTGTCTGACGAAAAAACTTTGGATCGATTTTAAACACTTTTCACGTGCTTCGATCGAGCTGAAACTTTGCAAGCAGACTTATGGCGATGATCAAAAAGATCTATCAAATTTTCGTTAAAAAAAATTAATAATTATAGTATAATTTTTGATTTTTTAAATTGGTTTTTTCATACAATTGAGCAAGTTGTATTAAAAGACTGCGACGCGTCTGGTAGACACGAAACCTGACAAATAAAAAATGGATTAAAATAAAATCTTGGTTTTTATGGGTTAGTTTTTTATACAGTTTTCGAAACAAACAACTTTCTTGAAGTGTAGCTGTGTGTGTGGATGAATCGTCGGAATTGCTGACGGTGCAATGACCTGCTTGTGCCTCGATCTGCTTATGCGGCATTCTTGCCGCGTATGTGTGTGTGGCCTAGATTGGTGCTTTATGTATTGTGGTATGCAATGCTACATATATAAGGGTACATTTTACCTTTGAGAATGCAATGCTACATGTTTCACTTAAACAGAAGTTAACAAAGTGGTTACTAAATGTAGTTAGATTTAAAAACGAAAGCAATGTGTCAAATATGGTACCCTAGATTCTATTGTAAATAGTTTTTGTATTATTATTATTTTTTTTGTATATTATAATTTAAATACCTTCTCTAAATATTATTTGATTTTTTTTTCTATGTGATGTGAATTATAAGTAATATTTTTTGATTTTATCTCTATCTGAAGTCAATTTGTTAAGTGCACTTTATAATTATTACACACTTATATTATATATAGTATACACTAATTACTATCTAAATTTCAAAAACAGTACAGGTAGTTGCTTTAGAACAGACTAGTCTAGTTAAGTTACCTTTTCTATGTAAAAAAATAATATTGAATAAATCATCATCATTCTTGGCACTACAACCCTTGGTGGGTCTTGGCCTCCTCAATAATTTTCCTCCACTCATCTCGCTCTAGTGCCAGCTCTCTCCAGTTTCGAAGCTCTAAGGCAGAGATATCTTTGAGGACATTGAATAAATAAAAAAAAAATAAAAAAATAAGGGTACATTTCACCCTTGAGATTAGCTCCGCAGAGGCGCGTGTCCGCGACCGCTGCTGTAGACGGCTCGTGCACCCTGCTTGTGCCTCGGTCTGCTTATGCGGCATTCTTGCCGCGTATATATGTGTGCGTGGCCTAGATCGGTGGTTTATGCTACATATATAAGGGTACATTTTACCCTTGAGCATGCAATGCTACATTTATAAGGGTACATTCTACCCTTGAGAATAGCTCCGCAGAGGCGCGCCTCCGTGACCGCCGCGGGGTTGACCCGGGCGCGTCACTACAGCGGTAGTGAGCGAGTACAACCTGAACGGCCGCCTGAGATATGCAGTGAGGTTTGTTATTTTGAGAAAACAGCCTCCCCATCCCCTCCCTTCCCCCCCCCTTCCCTCCCCCTCAAAATTACTCACTCTCGCGCCGTCCGTAACGGGCCGCGGCTACGCAAAAACACTTGCTCTTGCGATCGATCAAATCGTGTTACTACTTTTTTTGTGTTTGTTTTATTTATTGCGCGCTAGCCGCCCGCACCCGGCGTTGGCCGGGATTCCGTTGAGTAATAACGACGTATGCAAAGCAAGATGCGGTTTTCAAGTGGGATGGGTTAAATACATGTTCCTCCTCGAACTGATCAACAGAGTTTCACTTCACTTTTACACAAACAACGTTTCTTTCTACCTGCTGACGCTCATCAGAAGTTCACTCTGCATGCGTACATCGGACATCCTGGACACCAGGCACTGCATATCAGCTTCACTATTGGCTACTAGTTTTAATATATACATATATATATATATATATATCATGTGTAACATTTGACATCTCACAATCAAAGATATCAATTGAGCAACAACAGAAATTAACATCAAAATTTAAAAAAGCTAATACCTATATATTAGGGTGGAGTGAATTTTTTTTTTTTAATTTTTACTATGGCTTACCCGCAAAAAGCTGCATGATAGGCACAATAAGCAAATGCGATAATATTTTTTGTCTAGGTTTACATTTAAAGGTGCCCCCGTTAGGACAAAACTTATCAATGTTCGTTACTGCAAAACCAAATGCTAAACTTTACACAAATCGTAGAAATAGTTATTCTTTTGTTTTTGAACGCACCAAATCATTAAATAACTGTCAAATGTGACAGTTATTGAGTCAACCTTCAGTCATATAGCAGTCGTATACCGAAAGAGGAAATTAATTTCTTAATAGATCAGAGAACTACGAGAAAAATGATTATCGGAGGCATTGATGTAACCTCAACAAAAAAATACAGAAAAAACAAGAACGAAAAGAAATTGAGTCATCTCGTTTAAAACAGCAATAAAATTATGAAATACCTTCTTGTTCTCATTCTCAAGCTGACGAAACAATTAGTAGTAGCAACACTAGTAGCAGCAGCAGCTTTTCTGATAATTTATCTTTACCGGCGCCTTCACCCAACCAAGAACAGATACAAGATGTTGCTGAGCCGCCTCCTAAACAGATGCGTATAAATCTCCCATCTTTAGCTCTTGCCTGCGATCGTACTGGAGTTTCTGAAAGGACTGCCGCTATTATAGCTTCTGCTGTCCTGAAAAATGTTGGCATTATTACGCCAAGTGACCAAATTAGTGTGAAAGATCGTTCGAAGGTTCGGCGGGAAAGAGCAAAGAAAAGATCTGCTTTACAAGACTTGAGCCGCAATCAACCAATGCCTGGTCTTTACTTTGATGGTAGAAAAGACAAAACGTTGGTAACAGTCAAGAAAGGAGATAAATGATATAGAAAACGGCAAATAGAAGATCATTACGTCATTGCATCAGAACCAGGAAGTGTTTTGTTTGGTCATATCACGGTCCAGACAGGAACAGCTAGGACAACCAAAGATGTATTATAAAATATTTAAATAATAAATCGGTTGACTTGAGTGCGTTATCTACAGTGGGCTGTGATGGTACGGCAGTAAATACTGGATCTAAAGGCGGTGTTATTAGACTGTTAGAGGAAGAGATAAATAAACCGTTACAATGGCTTATCTGAATGAATTACTACTACGACACCTTTTGTTACATTTGGATGGTCAAACTACAGGACCTCGATGTTTTTCAGGGCCAATAGGATCTGAATTACAACAATGTGAAAAAAAGCCAGTTGTGAAATTTGCCGCTATACCCACGCCGCTTCCTGTTATTATTAAAGATATAAGCACCGATCAAACATATCTACTTGACATAATGACTGCCATTAGCACTGGTATTTTCCCTTCTGACCTGGCAAATAGAGAACCCGGTTCACTGAACCATTCTAGGTGGCTAACGTCTGCGAACAGGATCTTACAATTATATGTCACAAAGACTGATCCGGAAGAGAATCTTCTTATATTAGCCAATTTTGTGATGAAAGTTTATGAGCGAACGTGGTTTCAAATCAAATGCAATCCTTCGTGTGTAAATGGAGCACAGCATTTGTGGTTTACAATTAATTGTAGTCGCTATTTAAACGATAGTTTGAAGAAAGTGATTGATCCAGTTATACAAAGAAATGGATATTTTGGTCATCCAGAAAATGTTCGTATAGCCATGCTTGCAGATGACAACAAAGTGATACGGCAACTGGCCTGCCAACGTATTCTGAAAGCAAGGTCGGGGAATGACACAGGAATCCGAAAATTCAAAGTTCCATCATTTAATTTCAATGCTTCCCATTACACCGATATCATTGTTTGGAACGATAATCAAATTACTGTAACTGAGCCACCTATAACTAAAAGTTTATCTACTGAAGCTTTAAAAGAAATTGTAGAAAGTGGTCTTAGAACGAAAAATAATATAGCACTCTTTCCCTGTCAAACTCAAGCCGTGGAGCGTTGCATCAAGCTCGTAACTGAAGCTTCAGGTGCTGTATGTGGAGAGGAAAAACGTGATGGTTTTATCAGGGCCAGACTGTCATCACGTCAGATGATGAATTTTTATAATACCAAACGTGAACTTTCTACTTAATTTGCCTATTTTATAACAATTTTTAATAAATATTTCATGAATATGAATCGCGTTTAATTTGCAAATTTCTTGATTTATTTTTGATTTAAGAGGCTTTGGGGTACCATAAACCCTAAATTTTATATGTTTTTTTTATAATTACATAAAAATATGTGTTTCAAATAACATGAAAAATACTATTCCAATAGATTATTAAGGTTTTTATACATCTTATTGAGGCTGTCAAAAATACACGAAATAATACTTTTTATAAAAATTATTCTGTGCTGGGGCACCTCAAACCGTTATAATATATTATAAATTTTATTTAACATACTTTATTTACTCATTCATAGGCAACTTTTTACCACTATGCTATTACGAAAATAGAAAAAAATATATTCTCCATACATTTTCACTCCACCCTACTATATATTCATTAATTAGTAAATACAAGTAAAGATAATGTATGTGCATTTATTTATTATTGAATTTTGCCGCAATAGGTAGGTACCGTATATCTACATACGCATTTTGTTTAGAAATGTGTTTGGTCAATTATGTGTTTTTATTTATTTTCACAGATGGAGGTAGCGTGACGCCATACATATTGTATGAAAATTTTGAATAAATATTTAAAAATAATCACATAAATTACATAAAATTTGAGAATGTAAGTCATTAAGGGTAGTTATTGTTTACATGTAAAAAAAATGAAGTATTTATTGGATAGTTTCGATCTTGGCTTACAAGCCAAAATATATCAATGTTACAACATCCACACGCTTAACACCAGCCGCGTATCATATATACAAAATCAGAAGCGCTGGCTATTGGCAGTGTGCGTCTTCGCTGTGATGGCACTGGCTGGACGTTGATTTGTTTATAAACGATGATTTTTTCCATCGCGCGCGCTCAGTGGTCAAATGAAATTGCGCGCGGCGTCTTATTTCCTGTTACGCATTTCCGTCCTTTTTCACAAAATCACTGCCACAGATTGCAGGAAAGCGAGAGGAAAGATGTTACACATCAAAAAGAGAAGCGAAATTGGTGTGCCGAGATAGACGAAGGCGGCGTTCTATCCCCTCTGCCTACCCCTACGAGGACAAGGCGCGATGGTGAGTTGTTATTACATGCTTGTATTCAACTCTCTTTGTCTGTTTGTTGTTTTGTTTGTGGTGTATCATTACCAGTTGCGATAACTATTTAAGTATGCTGACTAGTTCATGTGAAAATACTACAGAGATCTCTTGCAAATAAACGAAAGGTTTTCAGGCTTGGAACATATCGTCGCTGTATATACAATAAATCCTATGTGCCGTTTAGTACATTCTAAGATGAACGAATCAATTTGTCAATTTTTCATATAAATAATGGAGATATACTAAAAAAAAACATTGCCGTTCATCTGGAAAGTCTGCCTAGTAATTATTTTAAAAAAAATTATAAATCTAGTCTGTGCAATTATTTTTTAAAAGAGTTTTATTTATTTATGTCATAATATACAGCGACGATATGTAGAACTTTAATTTTTTTAAATATGAGTATATTAATGTTGATACGATGGAATTGAACGTTGCATTGTGTAGAGTGATCACTAAAGCCAGCTCATACAGGTCGTAAGCCCTGAGCCGTCCTATAAAAGACTTCAATACATGTATCTCATATCTCATATAAATAGTTTCGTCTCTGTGAGACTTCTGTAATTTATCTTCATTTACACTATTTTGTTTTTACGTGATTTTATTTAAATCTCTTTATCTGTTTGTTTGTTTGTTGTGGTGGAATCTTGTAACTGATTTTTCACCAACTTCCCGACTAGCTAGAGCTCTGAAACTTTCAAAATTTACGTAAAATTGTTGACTATACATTATTAATTAAATTTAAATTAATAATCTTCCATTTGTATTGCACGAAGCTTCGAAATTCATCAATGAAAAAATATCTCGATTTCAAATTTATTAATTTTAGTCGGCAGATACAACTTTGACATTAGGCGGCTGAACAAAATGTCAAATTCTATAAATTGAGGTTATGTAGATTAGATTCTGTAGATTTCTAATATCTCAGGATAACTTTGGCTTAGAAAAAAATGAAGACACTTGTATGGAAAATCTTTGGTCGATAGAGTGAGGAATGAACAAATTAGACGTGAATGCAATGCTGGCTGCAGTGTGGTAGATAGAATAAAGAAAGGAGTGCTGAGATGGTTTGGTCGTGTGAAACGTATGAACGAGGAAAGAATGGTTAAGAAAATATATGAGGCGAGTGTTGAAGGCGACAGGAATAGAGGGCGTCCGCTAAAGACCTGGCACGATCAGACACTACAAGTATTTGAGGATGGCCCTGGATGGAGAAAGCCGCAACAACCGTAGAACTTGTATGAGAAGACGTATGAATGTGGCCGAAGCAAAAGTGGTACGCCAGGGTAGAAAAGTGTGGCGTTCAATCCTCTCTACCTACCGCACAACGTGTTTAATGTTTGGATACTACATGGGTGAAGTGATGAAGTTTATTCAGTTGGTTTTTTATGTTCTAAATGGTGATGGGAGAATTCTGCGAAGTTACATTTTTTTATTTATACCTGACAAATCAGCGATTAGGTGTCTACGCTAAAGGCGTCCTAAATGGTTAGAACACATGGTGCGAATTTCCCTCTGTTAATTTAGAATAAATATCGACCGGGGGAGATGCTGTCACAGCTGAAAATCTCCGCTACCCTCGCGGCAACAAAGCGGCAGGGGTGCGATATATATTTAACCCCGATATGTAATTACTTCCATTCAGGTCGTGTGCTAGCCACGCGCGCGATCGTCAAAAAAATCATTTTCAACGGACATTTTTTAAAACGCGGTATCGAGTTGCGTTTTGAAATTTCAATACGTTAATAGCAGTGATTTCGCAATATCAAATGTATGTTAGGGGTTGGTATATCTTATTCTCAGTGTGGTTATTAAAATGTGTGTTGAAATTTTTAAATGAAATATACTAAATATTTGGTGCAGTGTTGTCAATAAGCTCAAGGGTGCATTCTTACCCAAAACCTAACCTAACATTACATTATTTAACCCTGCCTTACCTTACCTAACCTAACAAACAGGCGCGTGCGGTGAGAACAGAGAAGCACGACTTTAACGGAAACATATATTTTGGGAAAAAAAATAATATGGCAATATCTTCTGTGCGTAATTTTCTGCGATATTCTGCCGTGTAAATCTGACCTCTCTGGCCGACGTTTCGTTTCCCATTGCAGGGCGCATCGTCAGGGCCGATGTGATGAGTATCACGTCACAAACGCGAATAAAATTTAACTGTATTCCTTAAATTACACTATTTCCCAATACGTCACTCGTACATGAACACTTTATTCATTATTTCCTTTCTTTTAACTCGTGGCGTCTGTTTGCTTGACGAAAAAACTTTGGATCGATTTTTAACCCCTTTCCCGTGATCCAATCGAGCTGAAACTTTGCAAGCAGACTCGTGGCGACGATCAAGAAGATCTATTAAATTTACGTTAAAAAATAATAATGATTATAGTATAATTTTGGATTTTTCAAATTTTTAATGTTTTTTTCATACAAGTTGTATGGAGATTCCGACGCATATGGTAGACACGAAACCCGAAAATGAGAAAGGGAGTAAGGTAAAAACTTGATTTTTATGGGTTACTTTTTTTCACAATTAATATTACATACTCAAATGTTCACAAAACACTCAGATTTGTACTCTCATGTCACTAAATGATCATGTATTAGGATCATCGATGACCTGTTGACGGTCTGTATGTCAAAAAATTAAAAATAAAAATAAAATAAAATTACATTTCATTCGTTGTATAACCAAAAGAGAGAAAAAAAAACTATTTTTAAGCATATTTATATAAATGAATAATACTAATCTAAATATAGCAAAACTAATCATTCATGATCATTATAATAATAATACATATTACAGTAGTTCATGGGTAACTTATATCCTTTGATATCAACCATTTTCTGAGTTCTACCACTTTTGTTTTTACATTTTTCAAGAACACGGGAACTAGATATTCAAGTGTTCTTAGTCCATATTTATTTATTATTCTTGCAACAATTAAAATCTGATTTGTAGCGCATCTTGCGTTTCTGCCATGAGCAACTACCATTTTTGTAAATGTCATTTTCGTGATTTTCTTTTATCATCCGAAATAAAATTAACCCATGGACTGGCAAAATATTGACGGATGGAATACACATATTTAATATTTTGTCTTTTTTTCAAAAACCTGTGGTTTATAGATTCTTTTTACAATGGCAGTTTGAAGATGTTGTATAGGTTTTATATTTGAATTACTGGAGAGGCCCCAAGATCTTACACCATATTTACATTACAACAACATTTATTACATATTAGTGTTATACATAGTAGCTCTCCATTTAAGAGCATTGCTCTGGTGCTCGTACGAGGTACTTTGCTTACATTTAATTTATTGTTACATATAATTATTTTACTTTATATATGGGATGATGTATTGGAGTGAAATATTTTTTATTTTGGGGGTAATGGTGTCTAGTTGTGTTTATTGAGATGTTCTCTTAATTTGTTTTTCAACTTACCTACTTACTTACTTACTTACTTACTTACCATCACGTCGTTTCCCCGTCGGGGTAGGCAGAGAGGATAGAGCGCCACACCCTTCTGTCCTGACATACAACTCTACATACATACATACACCTTCGCATGCAAGCTCGCCGGTCGTTTAGGTTTCTAACGGGACCATCTTCCAGTGTCTGGTTAATCTGGTCATGCCACGTCTTCCGCGGTCGCCCTCTCTTTCTGGCGCCATCAACACTTGTATTATATATCTTTCTTACCATTCTTTCCTCATTCATTCGCTCAATATGCCCAAATCAACTGAGCGACCCTTTTTTAATTCTATCAATTATGCTAAGATCAGCTTTACATTCGTGTTTTTCAATTGTTTTGTATTTTGTATATTTTTTATTTCGATTGGAAGATTGTTAAAAAAAAATTTGTCTGAGTATATTAAATTTTGTTGATATTTTTTTGTATTGCATTTTGGGGTTTTAAAGTTGGCTTGTAATCTTGGTGATGTGTTTTTTTTCGAATTTTATATGTTCGTTTTCTTTGATGAGTTGCAAAATTGATATTTTTTTGTATACAGTTTCCACCTTTGGGACTGGAAATATTTTGAATAGTGATTGTGTGAAAAATGTTGATTTTTTTTATTTCCTTTCTTTTAACTCGTGGCGTCTGCTTGCTTATTTGTTTCCTTGACGAAAAAACTTTGTATCGATTTTTAACCCTTTTCCCGTGATCCAATTGAACTGAAACTTTGCAAGCAGACTCGAGGCGACGATCAAGAAGATCTATCAAATTTTCGTTGAAAAATAATAATAATTGTATGATTTTTCAAATATTTAATGGTTTTTTCAAATTGGAATCATTACAAAAGCTACCAACGGCGGTCCGTTAACGTCACGGAATGTTTAAAATTTGAATTACTTTCTTAGTAGGTATAATAGGTACTTCACTACGAATTTCGAAAATTTATGACAATTGGTTCACAGATGACAGCACACTTCGGTTTTTTGGGAAGAAATCAAATAATAAAGAGATATATTTAAAGATTTCTGACATAGATATTTGTCTGGACATGTTTCATTTTCAGTCAATTAATTATTTAATTACTGATGGTAAACTTAATTTACAAAGAAAGGGAGTAAAATAAAAACTTGGTTTTTGTTGGTTAGTTTTTTTAACTATAACTTTAATAATTGTTCTATGAATTACTTCAATTCGATTTATTATATTATTATATGTTCCGCCCCACCCTATTATTCCATATCGGAGTAGTGAGCGTACAGTTGCATAGTTGATTCTACCAAAGAAATATATATAACTCTTAAAACAGTTGAAAATTTTGTGCTGGACTCTTTCATCATAATCAGAGTGAACAGTATGGAGAGCGACCATACCACAGAATTCACTTCTAGATGAGTTTTAGCCTCTTTCACCTCTTCTCTTTACACGCAGAGGAGTGGGGAAGAATGCCTGATGGCAACAAAAGACGAGTGTCTCGTCAAGGACGAAGTCCTTCGATCCCATCAGCAGACATTCCCATCAACAACTGCTGGAAACATTTGCTGGCCTTCGCGAGAGAGGAAAACTAAAGTGGATCCAATTGTCAGCTCCTGACACGAATAGTGGTACTATTGTGACCGTCATCTGAAGGGTACTCCGGCATCATTACTCGCCACTTCCCCATTTAACCCTTGAGACAATGGACGAGTTGTGGCCATGCAAAAGGGCTGTCCCGAATTCGTAAGGGTTGCTGCGCTAGGGGCGGCTGCGTACCGCACTGCGACTGGATATTGTTCTGAATTTTTGATACTTCGTACGTTTCGTGATCGCTGCGCGCGGGCCGCGCCAAGACTTGATTGGTTGGGCTGGCGCCTGATGTGTCCTGCGCCAATCGCTGGCCAGGATTCAATGTTTATTCAATGTTACAAAGTTTACAATTTTATCGTGTTTACAAAATTAAAATAAGCTTTTTTCATTGTTGCTGAGAGTCTTGGCAGCAAGTAAACACTACAATTGTTTTAATGCCCTGCCTGCTACACTAGTAGTTTACTGTATTATAGCAGACAGTGCTCTTCCAGTAGTATAATGTTCAAGAATATTTAGTATTTATATAACATTTGTGAATCAATTTGTGAGCCAATTAGAATTGAGTAATAGCAATAATTAAATGTTTACAATCTAATAATGGTGTTAATTAATTCTATTATAGACAAAGGAATAAAAATTATCTGAATAGGATATTTAATAAAATAAAATAAAACAATTAAAAGTATTTAGAAAGATGAAAGTAAATGTTCTTGTAGGATTAGTATTTTTCAAATTTAGTTTATATCATGGCTTTTAGTAGGTTTTGGACATGCTTCCTTCCCTTCGAATTTTTAAAAATCCGCGCAGTGACAGGTGAAATGCGTGTCAGGTGTCGTTTTTCGATGGGAACCGACATTTTTCTTCGTTTATCTTCAAGTTCAGTTCCATTTAGCCTTCCGGAAGAGGCACACCAACTGTTCCGGATTCGATGAAGCCAGGAGAATCTCGATTGAAGCGGCACCCGACGTACCAGGAAAACGCAAGTACAATTTGTCTACTGTGTCATAGTTAGCTCTGGCCCAGTGTATCTCGGGTGTCATTTACGGTCAATCATATCGGCGGCGATTGGAAAGGAAAATCTTTCTTTCTAATATCCGACCCGCGTGCGATGGTGGCGAGACGTTCGTCATCGTACATCGTATTAAATGTTCGTAGAAAATGGACTTTGGCGCAGACGTTACAACAACGAGTCCTATACTCTATTTAAGGAGCCAAACGTCACAAAGTTTATAAAACTGGGAAGACTTCGGTAGCTGGGTCATGTGGAAAGAATGTCCGAGCTGGAATTCATGGGAAAGTTAGAAAAATAATATATATATATATATATATATACACACAACTTTAAAAAAATATTTAGACGTACTTTGGATCGATTTTTAACCCTTTTCCCGTAATCCAATCGAGCTGAAACCTTGCAAGCAGACTCGTGGCGACGATCAAGAAGATCTATCGAATTTTCGTTAAAAAAAATTAATAAATTTTTGGATTTTTCAAATTTTTAATGGTTTTTTCATCCGACTTACTAAGTAAAGGATTTTTGAATTTTTTTATTACTCCCTTTCGTAGCGTCGCTCGACCGAAGCCCAACGCGTAGGTTAAGCGACAGTTTCCACTAGTAAATGAGAAAGGGAGTATAATGAAAACTTGGTTTTTATGGGTTTTTTTATTCCTTTCTATTTTACTGTTAGCTCAACCTCGTCATCATGTCGATGAATGCTGATCGTCGTATACTCCACGTCTTCGGCAGTCGCCACGCCCCCATGCTCTGCACCCTGAAAGCGAACCTTCCTTTCATCCATCTGTCCGCCTGTAATGGAAGCTTTTTACGACCTTTTTAGCGGCGTGTATAGCCTGTATAGCCTTTGTTGGCAGGGGTGTGGCGCTGCCATTGTAGCCGTTCAGGCCGGCACCGGATATCTGAAATGTTTTCGCGGCAGGGGTCGCCACCCGAGCCGGCGGATGTGGAAGAGGACGGATAGGTGGAGCTCGGGGGCAGCGGCGCGCCCGGGCAAGGGTGGATTCGGGCCCCAAAATATATTTTTTAATATCACTAGCAACAGAGATGGGAATTATTTGGAATGCAAATACGAAATACAAAATACCTATTTTTATTTTGAATTTGAAATAATTGTTTTCAAAATGCATTTACTATTTCATTTAAAATACTTTCATAAAGATATTTGTAGAGATGTGCCGACTATGACTTTGACCGACTAGCCGACTAGCCGATTAGTCGGTTGAAAAGAGGCCGAGTAGTCGGTAGACTAGTCGGCCAAGCCGATCACGGTTTCGGGGGAATTCGGAAATTTCCGTGACGCTTCATTTATAGTTGATTCACGCGATTTGATTAGGTTATGTACGGTTATAAATCATATAAGTAGGTACGTTAGACTGATTGTTTTTGTTTTTATGAAGCAGTTAATGCTTAGAATTTTTATAAATGTTTTTTTTCTGTACATTATGTTATATTTTATTTAAATAAGAAGAAATATTTATAAATGTTTATTAAAGATATGATGTTATTTTATTTCTAATTGAGATACTTATTTTGTTTGATAAATGTCATAGATATTTTTTCTTTACAAGTAAGTAATTTTAGAGACTGATTAGTTGATTACCAAAGATACACTTGAGGTGAGTACTAACGAAAACGGCGCTATACATATGATCCAAGTATTCTTATTATTAAAGGAAAGGTTACTTCTCACACATTTTAAAAAGTATAATGTTAAATGAAAATAAAAATATTAATTAACTACCATGGTTTTTATTTAATGTAATTCCTCCTATACACATTTTATTGAGACATACATACAAAGTAAGAAGCCGGATAGTCGGCTTTGCCGACTAGTCGGAGCATCACTAATATTTTGTATTAGAAAAATGCAAAATTCTTATCGAATGAAGCATATCAGAATGTCTCGAGACTTTGGTCTGGAAAAACAAAAATATGCATATTGAAAGTAAGGTCAAAATATACAAGACGTGCGTGCTGACACTGTCCGCACCAAAGGACTCCTCAGAACAACTGCAATGAAGGTGCTGAGATCCATTACTGGGAAAACTCATAACATAAGAAAAAACTGCAAAATATAAAATATAGTGCGATGGAGTAGATCAAGAAAGAGATTCTGGAGAGCCCAGAATAGACAGTGACAGACTCGCTCATACAGCAGCGAATGAAATCCCCTCTGGGACAAGACCACCGGGAAGACCACCGAGAAGATGGAGGGATAGCTGGACCTCGTCATCCCAGGAAGCGTAGTTTTCTGTAGCACAGATCAACAGTTCTACTGAAAGAAAAAGAAGATGAAAGAAGAAGAAGAAAATGCTTATCTTTAGTTTACTGCCAATATTGAGACCAACTCTCTTCTGCAGCTCGCGTTAATGCCAACTTACTACAATATTTAAAAGATGATAGCAATAGAACAGATATCTTACTGTGAAAAAACTTTTCCTTAAATATAATTTATCATTCATCATCATCATCAAATAAAACAAAAAAAATAAATCAAGAACATAATTCTTTTTGGTGAGGTATACACACACAAAAAATATCGATTTGTAAACATTTATGTATGATTGCAGAAAAAAATATTATATATATATTATTAATTAAATTTAAAAAAAAAATTTAAAAAAAATACTTGTTTACCAAATTCTGCTCCTAACTTTTTTTTTCATTTGGTAGAAAGATAATGAGAATACTTAAATAGAACATGAAAGATAAACTGTTCGAACAAATATAAAATAGTTAAAATCATCGAAATAAACTACTTGTAAAAACGTAACTATCTTAAGCAATTTTATTTTAATAAAGGTATTTTGAAAACACTTATGTTGTTCCCATTCTCCTAATATATTCCCTATCTTCTGTGTACAGTTTTCTGGGATATTCTGCCATGTATATACGACCTTTTAGGCTGACGTTTCGGATCCCGTTGCAGGGTCCATCATCACATCAGCTCTGATGATGGACCCTGCAATGGGATCCTAATCAGCCAGAGAGTTCACTTATATATGGCAAAATATCCCAGAAAACTATACACAGAAGATGGGGAATGTATAGGAAAAACGGGAACAACTTTACAATTGAGCTATTAGATAAGTTAGTTTGATTATTTAGTATTTGACTTTTATTATTGATTTATCTAATTATCTCTGATGCTTCTTAGTTGTTATTAAAGCGCAAAAATAAACCGTTTAAATGTAAAAATTTTACCCCTGAATTCCTATTAAGGTATGTTTCGAGCTAATTATAAGATAAATAACATGAAAATACTAATAACATATAGTATTTATATTTTTTATATACTATAGATCTTTGCAAAACAATATAAACTTCTTAATCACACCAAAAGATTAATTAGATATGCCCCCGCTGCCTCGAACTCAAAACGCCACTGTCTGGGGGATTATTTTTATTAAATAGGGATGTAAGTGCGTAGTGACGTCACATATTGTCTACGAAAATAAAAATTGGGGATTTGACCAGCTTTTGAAATTGGCTCGACATCCATCAACTAATGTCCCAAAGCATATCAATTTTTAAAAATTTCAAGACAAAATTTCAACATAAAAAATCTTTGGTATGTTCGAGAGAATAGGATATTGTCCACGGGATCGTCGGAGACGAAATCAAACACTCAAATTGATTTAAGCATTTACTAATCGTCTCTCAAGAATCTTCCACTTGTCTATAGAACACTGATACATGTCATTTTTATCTAACTGGTTCTCTCACTCAATTCCGCACGCAATTAGGTACTACGAATGCATTGGAATTTTTTTTTTTTAATTATATTTATTTGGTAAATGTACTTAAGAGTGTATTGAACATAATATAATTAATACACATTTATAATAGACGCTTACCCACTTTTAAATGAGAATTTATTTTCGTGTTTAAAAGTGGGGGCATTGTCATATATGTATATATCTATTATTAATGAAATCTTTAGTGTAAGACATTAGATTAAATAAGTTATAAAAATTAAGACATTAAATTAAGTAAGTAAGATATAAACAATACAAGAATACAAAAATGTAAGACATTAGATTAAGTAAATAAGATATACACAAGGAAACATTAAATTAAGTTATAAAAATTAATAATTTAGAAGGTATTGTAATAACATTTAAAAGTAAGATTGTTTTTGATAAGATTTTTTCATTGCGTTATTGGGATGGTTTTTTGTAGAAGATTTTTCAATTTAGTCTTGAATTTTCTATAATTTTTTTCCGTCTTCAATTCTTTGGGAATTAAAGAATGATACTCCTTGATAGGAGAAATGGTGTTGGGCTGTGCTAGTATCACATTTAGGTATCAAAATATTTCCAGCTGATCTCGGACTATTACTAAAACATCCAAATGTTCTATTATTGATATACATTTTGTGAATTTGAAGTATCGCAAATTTTTTATAGATTTAATTAATATTTGGGACGTTAAAACGTTGAAAAGTTCCCTTGTTGGGAATATTGAGGGTTTCCTCAAAATCACTTTGATTATTACTTGATAATTACCGATTGATAAATGCGACTAGGACGCTTGTGTAGAAAATCTTAGATCGATTGATAGAGTGAGGAATGAACAAATTAGAAGTGAATGTAATGCTGGCTGTAGTGTGGTAGACAGAATAAAGAAAGGAATGCTGAGATGGTTTGGTCATGTAGAACGTATGAGCGAGGAAATTATGATTAAGAAAATATATGAGGCGAGTGTTGAAAGCAACAAGAGTAGAAGCGTCCGCGAAAGACCTCGCACGATCAAATACTACAAATATTGGAGGATGGCCCTGTTAAAAGCCCCAGCAATTGTGGAGCTTGTATGAGATGATGTATGAATATAGTCGAAGCAAAAGTGGTGTGCTAAGATAGAATAATATGGCGTGCTATCCCCTCTGCTTACCTATGCCAGGAAACGGCGTGATGATTCGTTAGTTATATAACAATTAGGTACTACGGATGCGGTGGCAATGCGGTCACTAGGGCGCTTGTGTAGAAAATTTTTGGTTAATAAAGTGAGGAATGAACAACTTAGAAGTGAATGTAACGCTGGCTGTAGCGTGGTAGATGGAATAAAGAAAGAGGTGCTGAAATGGTTTGGTTATGCAGAACGTATGAGCGAGGAAATCGTTATTAAGAAAATATATGAGGCGAGTGTTGAAAGCACCAGGAATAGAGGGCGTCCGCAAAAGACCTGGCGTGATTAAACACTACTGTTTCCTCCAAAATATTTATCAAATGATTTGGCAATGCATAATTTAAATAAAATGTCTTCAAAATTAGAACTGTTTTTATATTATGTATCTAATTATTGAATTAAATAGTTTGTTTTCTTTATTATTTTATGCGAGTAAGAACTCGACAATTTATAGTTTAAATATTGAAAATTTTGAATGGAGAAATGTTTGGAACACTCATTAAATTTTTAATTTTATATTTTGTTTTGCAAAAATAAATATCGAGAAGTGATAAAAAGGGAAGATTTTGAGAAAGGGGGCAGCATTTTATTAGCATTATTCGAATCAGTAACATCTGGGTGTCGGTTATTTAATATTTATTCCTTTTGGTCGCTATTTTTAAATAATTTTGCCCTTGGTCGCTTAACTTATAATTT
>JADDOH010018333.1:0-22069 GCA_016648135.1 Agrypnia vestita
AAACACTTTGTGTGGAGATTGTATTGTACACATGTCTGAGACATAGTGTTTTTTATCCCTATTTGAAGGTAATGGAAAAATATCTCCTAGGGCGCCTAGACAGGAGCTTTACCACTCTCGAATTACCAATAATAATAAGTATAAATTTTCTGTGTATTTTTCCATTTTACCAAAGTTTATTGATATTTATTTATCTGGTCGGATTTTTATTTGAATTCAATCTTTATTTGTGCTTAGCAAAACATTACGTCTATTCTTAGATTTCCGTTAAGGTTTTTTCTTTAAATCTCTACCCTGCAGATATATGATATCATGTATAATTTCCAATATGAGGGATATATAATATTATGTAATGTATTACGTATTTATTTAGAATACACAATTTTTTTGTATTTATTTCTATTTTATATGTAGGTATTTTAATTTTTTATATTTTTATTATTATTATTTTTTTTTTTAAATTTATTTTTATTTTATTTTTATTTATTTTGTTATTTTTTTATATTTATTTTTATTTTTATTTTTTTTTTTTTTTTTTTATTTTTTATTTTATTTATTTGGTCATCCAACAGGAAGACACAATCGCTTGGTAAGATAAAATACAAATAAAATAGTTAAATGTCTCCCACAATTAAAGGATAACACAAATAGGATAACCATAGATAAGTCAATTTGACAATGACAGATAAAACATCATTTAACCGATTGTTCCAAATTTAACTTTAATTACGTCATTTATTGACACATTTCACACTTTGGAACATTCATTTGCAAACATTAATTAAAGTGTTAGGTACATATAATGTACAGTACAGGTGATTATTTAAAAATGTATTAATTTTCTCCTGAAATGATATAAAATTGGTACAAGCCTTGAAGATACTGAAACACCTACTATATCGACGATCATTGAGCTATTTTAAGTAACGATCAATTTAAAAAAAATAAGTTGGTATTGTATTTATACAACAACAATATACCTACTATATAATTTGCTATATATAATATAACATACTATAAAATATTAATAGAGATATTCCACAAAATCTTAGAGGTAGATTGCTTCTTAAATTATGAATTTAAAATGTTTGCAACTAATTCTGTATTCTGTAAAACGTTGAAGTGTCAAGAAAGTAACATATTATATCGAATATTAAAAATTCAATCGATTTCTTCAAATGAAATTTTTAAAACCTAACAAAAATTTAATTTTCCACGATTTCTTAATAATTTTATTTGACTTATATTAAAGCGAAACAATTTTCAATGTTCAGTTAAAGTTACTTCTATTACAGTTCAATGTTTTACTTAAGATAAAGCAGAAATATTGGACAAAAAAGTGAACTTTGTAGTCACTTATTTCCATCACTAGGTATTGATACTAGACATGTTCAAACATTTTCCGCAAATGATTTAAGCAGGAATTTACTTGCAAATTATTGTAGACCAACCCTGTTACACCCTGAAAACTTAACAAACGACAAATGAATACAAACTCGAAGTACAGCAATTCTCGCGGAGCATTTAATATTGCGTTTTATTTTTTCAAGAGATCCGCGATTTTAATTTTAGTTACGTAAGAACTTAAACGGCGAGATTAACAATCCAAACGACCTTAATTCGAAGACTTCACCGCTATCTCGATGGGAATGTGAGTGGTGGTCCTTATTATTTCAGAAAACTATTAAACCAGAAGCATAAATTGGCGCTTTACGAGCGCTAATTCCGCCTTGTTAAGTGGAAAAGGCGGGAAGACGTCCGCCATCTTGAATGTAACGAGCCGCCATTTTGATTGACGACCTGGATATAAGGAATGTCCCAAATTTGAGCATGAAGCCGCTGATTACTGTTATTATGCGCGGCAAAAATGACGCGCGTCCGACGCGTCTCTATGGGAATATTAATGCGGGTGTTTCGCTGTTTCTTTGGGAGTCCGGCATATATATTTCTGTCAGAAGGTGGCCACTGTATTATTCCTACACTGCCGGCCGTGCAAATGGAATCGGGTACGAGTCGTAAAACAAGAATAATTCATAAAAAAATACAAACTTTTTAGAGGGTTTTCTTAGAACTCTGTTGCCCTTAAATTCGCGTTATAGTAAAATATTTACGATGTTGTTGACTGAATTTATGTATAGAGGTGGATTCACATTTGAATGTGCCGTGGGTTAATACGGGCGCCAAAAAGGCAAATTATTAAAACGTACATTATCATTGAATTGGATGGGACATAACTGTGTTATCTCTAATTCAGTCTAATTATGTATTTTATATTTAACTATTCGAGTTTCACGAGTATCATAACCTCTCATAGATAGGTGAAATTTTAAACTAAATATACTTTTTTTACAAATTACATAGCATAGATGGAAATACAAATAATTAATTAATTAGATACTGATACTGAAGTCGAAGTTACTGATGTAAGATGGATGAATGATTGCAACGGGAATATGGAGAGGAGAGAAAAGATTTGGTGAAAGTAATATTGTTAAGCAAATTAATACCCTAATAGTGCGAATATCTTTTTATTTCACAACTTTCAAAATTATTATTAACTTTTCTGAATTCGCGAACCACACCTTGGATAATAATCCATCCTTTTCATTCATGCACCATTAAACTACTAAATCTTCTACCAATTCTTTTTCGGCGGTCTTTCGTGGCTAGGATGACATCTGAATCATGTTTTTCTTTAGTGATCGTCCGGTTTTCGAAACTTAGCGATTACGTTGGCGATTATTTTCATGTTTGCAGTAGATACCTCCTAAAAGCTGAAAATTCATAGGTTATATACATAATATTTTTGTGCATACATAGTATGACATACGTTCTATGTCACCACGTTGTGGTCATCAGCCATTCGTCAGGCTTTGGCCGTGGAAGGTTTGCTAGCGCCGGAACGGTACATTAATTAAAGTCTGATTTCTTTGCATTTTTTAAAATAAAGTTGCGAACGTGGAGTACTCGTATGTGCCACGTCGACATTGCTCTTCAAAAATAGGACAAACTTGCTGGTCTCCCGGAACGGGGCTCGAACCGCCGTCCACTGGGTCACTAGGCGAGTGCCTTAACCACCAGACCAACAAGCTACAAACTTATTGGTTATGGTAGCTTGAATTGTAGTAATCCATTACGGTTGTCGGGCGTCACGTTTTGTCTTGTATTTCTTTTTCCCCTTGTTGGGAGCGGTTTGTTCTCTTTTATTTTTTTTGTCCTGTCTTTGACTTGAAGCTTTCATTGCCGCCGCCGTGGGATTTTGTCTTTTATTTTAAAGCAACAATTTCTTATTATTATTTTTTTTAACATTATATGTACCTACTTTATTGTATTTCTTTGATTTTGTTATTTACACTTCTATTATTTGGTTTCTTTTTATTTTATTTTCCGTGTATTTTTTTTCCTTCTTCTTACTATTTTCTTTGTATTTTACATTATCCTATTTACTTTGTTTCTAATTGTATTTTTCTTTTGCATATTATTATTTTTCTTTATGTATTATGATTATGTTTTCAATATAGACATATCTTAAGGCGAGGGCAGTGAATGGCTATATTCGAGCGGCCGTGCCGCTTCGCAACGGTTTATACGACAGGTGCAATGCAGTACGGTCCTGCTTGTTAGTTGAAAAAAATGTCAACCTGGAGACAATTGAGTAGGACCGATATGGAAGCTTTTGTTCTTAGAACGGTCCTGGGTAAGCGGTGGGTACCATGCACAGATCCATTACGGTGCGGGGCCAATCATGCGTGATAATTTGAAAAAAATGTCAACCTGGAGTCAAATGAGCAGGACCGATATGTTAGCTTTTGCTCATAGATCGGCCCGGAGTAAGCGGTGGGTACCATTCACAGATCATTACCCTTTTTCGATAAAAAAAATAAACTATAATTAGCATTGCAAGATTTTATGGATACTCTAGCCGTGTGAACTTCTCGGCAAATGGTGGCGCCGCCTATTGAAATGCCAAGCAATAAGAAATCGGCAACAGCTAATAAACAAGAACTATGACAGACGAATAAATTAAGAGACCTGCTCCGGACGCTGATACTGGCAACACAAAATAATCTATGGGAAAAAGACAGACTGCGGGAAAGGCGAGCTATGACATGCCATTCCGTTCGCTCTTATCGACTCTACCGCACGTATTTGTATGTTTCTATTTTTCTATTGCTCGTGCATACTGCAACTTGTAACAATAGTAACTTGTACCTAAAGTATCAACGAAAATACCGTTAAGAGAAATTGACATGTAAATCATAAAACTTATGCGATAAACCGCTGTAAATACGAATGTCTTATTTACTTTTGTCACCTGGGCTACAGCCTTTTTATTTTTTTTATTTATTTAAATTATTTTTTTACAAATACATTTTTTGTTTACAAGGTAGTAACAGTTACATATGAAGAAATTTTTCTCTACCACATGAGTGTCATAAACTCGTGTGTGGGTGAGGAGTATCATTACATTATACATTTACAAAGAATTATGTAATAAAAAGTAATAAGTAAGTAATAATAATATTTTTTCACGTTTTTTTAAATGATTCATTATTTTCCTGAGTCCTCATTTCAACTTAATTTTTACAAGCCTTATTAATTAATTAATTAATAGCCTTGTACTCATAAACGCTGAATATTGTTTGTATTTTTTTAAAAATAAACATTGATTATTACAAAAGAGAGATTGGATACAATTATAGCGTAATTATCAGTAATTAATTGTCACATATGAGACCGCACAGAAAAACTTGATATGGGGTGTAAAAATTGCCATAGCAACCGGAAATATATTTAATGTTTTTATATAATCCATGGCGCTGTTTTACTCTTAAACATGTAATTTTGAGTAGCTTGTTGATGTAATGGCTATGGCGTTCGCGTGGTGATCTGTTGGTTTATAGTTCGAGTCTCATTCCAGGACACCAGCAAGTTAGTTATATTTTAATTTTCACCAGCGTTTAGCTTATATTGAAAATAGTAAGAATATTGATGCGACAAGTATCCCGTGTTCGCTTATTTATTTAAATAAAAAAATTATACCGAGAAAAGTGTATCCAATATCTGAAGAAATCAACTGTAAGAAAGTATGAATAATTTTTTAATTTAAATAATTTTTAATTAAGTGGTAAGTTTGTTTGTCTAAATTTCTGCGTGTTCCTGCATATAGGTCTTTTCATATAAGCTTGCGATTGAGTTAGTGTGAGTACAGTGCGTAATACGCGCATTGTTTCGTTGTGTTGAGTTTACAAATACGAGAGGGGCGTATCCGTAAGCTTAACACAACGAAACGATGCGCGTATTACCCACTGCACCCATATTAACTCAATTGCAAGCTTAATTGAAAAGACCTATAACTCTCGCACTAACAGACTCTCGAGTCTAAATAAAGTTGAGAGAGAAGAAGAAGATTGATTGACGGGTATTTCTAGTTTTATTAAGACTGTCCGATGTGGTTTTTATAACTGCATTTAAGAAGTATTTACATAAATTAAGAAATCAGATCAATGTTTTAATTTTTGTGCAATTACGCACTGAAGACGAGTTCTGCAGACTGGGCTGCGTGAGATGTTGTTAAAGGCTCTCGAGTTGTATGCCGCCGGGGACAGATTAATTAGCCCAGGTTCGGCTGCGACTGGGAGCTCGGCACTCATCGTCAGGATGGCAGCACCGGGCATATAAACATGGTAGACTCCCGGTTATACGGGGCCGCATTAACCGGTGCAGTCTACAATTCCAAAATGACTTTATTATTTGAGGAAAATAAATAATGTTCTATAAAACTCTTCAATAAATAACTGAAAATTTATATCAATTCAATTTATTTTTGTGTATAACAATTACACAATAAACATACATTCAAATCGTATAATGTGGGGTATAAAAGCAAAGACAGCAATATCAAAAAAAAAAAATTAACGCAGTCATCAAAGATTACTTATTTACAATGTACTGAATTCAAGATTTTATAGGAAACATAGCCTTAATATTTATAGGAAACATGATTTTGGAAGGGATAGATACATAAAATCTAGATTCCAGTCCATTTCAAATTAGTAAACAAATTTCAAAACATTTTTTTGGATATTGCTGCCTTTGTTTTTATACACCACAGATGATGATTTAACATGTATTATATTAAATATTTTAATTAACATATTATATCAAAAGTAGAAAGCCAAAAGGGCATTAGTGATTATTTTGAACTTTATAGTAGTAAAATAAAATTCCGTCAATCTGATTTTGTCATCGTTTATTTTTGTTTATTAAACAATTTCCATATTTAATCCAAATAAAAAATATCGAACACGTTTACACAAGGAAATCTTTTCATATTAAAATAAATATTGACCAAATCAGATTGACAACACATTATTTTGCTCTCCTGTAATGTTCAAAATAATCATTAATGCCGTTTTGACTTTCTACCCTCGATATGATTCATATTAAAAATATAGGAGAATCCTGATTCGAAAAACACTCTCAGAGATATGGAGCAGATCAATGCCCAAAGTGATAATGTTCAGCATAGCTGTAGCTCTTCCAACAGGCATAATCATCGTCAGGTTGGTCCTGTATATTGGAACGTGAAACAATCTACGTTGACACTGTTTAATGTAATTATCAGGAACATACAAACCAATGTTCCGCATAACTTCAAGATTATCGATCACACCACAATCGATAAAAATGCGTAATCAAATACACACTCTTTCTAGTCTCTAAACTATTGTAGCCAAGCATACCCAAGAGAAAATCGGTTCAGTAGAGCCAAGGATAATCCCCGTAGGTACTCTGATGCAGAGATATCCTAGAAACTTTTTTTATACTTTCTCTATTATAAGAGAGTACTTATGCTCATGTGGCGTCCTTGTATTGTGTCAAAAGACTTGTGTTGGGGAAGAGATAGTCCGTAAATCGTAAGTTGTTCATAAATCGATGTGGTTATGTATAAGTAAATGTTGTTAGAAGTGTTACAATTAGTTATAGTTCTTCTGCGTTATAGTTATTAACACTCCCCTTCCGGAACAGGACACAATTCAACCCCCAAAATCATTTTTTTAATACTATTAAATAATTATTGAGCTGGTATTCTTTATAAATGTTCCAAAGAATAAAACATCCAAAGAAAACAAAATGATAATATACAAGGTGATTACAAAAACATTAATAACCTCGCAGGACTATATTCCTGCCTTGACTATGAGTTGAAAATGTTCAAGCTATTATGACCTATAGTTAAGGAGTTAATATTTCTGACTTATTTTTTGTAAAACTTTGGACTATCATTACAGTTTTTCGACGGTGTTTAATATAGACTTCTTTGCTTTTTAATCTCATTTGTAATTTTATCGAACCTGCTTAATCTTTTATCGGAGAATTATTTTTGCATTTTTTTAAATATGACTCAATTTTTCGCTACTACCCTGGATAATCAAATGTCTACCATACAAAATTGTGTAGGTAGATACCTCCCAAAGTTGGAGTACGATAACACATTGATTTTGTACAGTAATCAAGTGTCTGACCCAAAAATGTTCTAAAAAATCCATAATCATGAATTAATAATGAATAATGACGATAATGACCATGTAAACGCGAAAGAGTGAGATATTTTTTTCACATTTTGAGGCATTACGATTTGAATACGAGCAAAAGAGAAAAAATATCATCATTATTCTCATGGGCAGGCGCGTGCTGTCAGTAAAATTGAAGCATGCTTGGTAAGTTAACAAATGTTTATTTCGTAGTCTTTTAATATTTAGTTATTTAAGGAATTAACTTTGTGGTCAGGCATTTTAACAAAATGTTAGTAAATATCCACATTTTAGTCTACCGGTTTCGAAACGTACCCGTGTCTTCGTCAGGACAACAATTACACTAGCACGTAAATATCACTACACGCCACAACCGTAGTATTATTTACACCTTCCCAAAATATTTCTCATATGCGTGTTAATCTAATCGTAAGCTGTCGTGCGTATTAGGTATTTACTTGTTAGTATAGTGGTTGTCTTGACGAAGAGACGGGTATGTCTCGAAACCAGTAGACTAAAAATCTACGTAAGTGGTTTTAAACTAACATTATCCCATATTAAAGTTTGAATAATAATAATTGTAAAAGGATTTTTGCGATGTACTACAAGCCAACATAATACGTGGACATGAACTAACGTAAATTTCCTGGTACGAGGTTCCACGGCTGGTTCCACTACTTTTACTTGTTTTACTTAAAAAATATATTACGAGTTTGTAAATATTAAAACAATTTTGAAAAGGTCTAACAACTAAATATTATTAAAAAGTAATATCTTAGTAAATAAGTCGCGCTTTATTACAAAGTACGTTTTTACTCGAAGAGACTCGGAGGCGGAAGAGGCTTGAAACGAAATATAAAAAAATAATAAAACAACGTCTATTAATATTACGTTTTATGTATGTATAGACTAAATTATACAAGAATAAAAACTTTGACATGAAGAACATTGTCCCCTTGCCTAAAGAAGGAATTTAGTTCATCTCTGTATAATTTTATACTCTGTACGATAAACGTATTTTATCTCCATTTATTTCGTAGAAATTCCAGTTAAGTAGGTAGATACGGCCTTGATACGGCTAATTTCAAAGTACTGACTGCACGTCCCTGCGCGTTTGTGTGTGTGTGTGTGTGTGTGTGTGTGTGTCTGTGTGTGTGTTAGTATATATTTTATTTTGCCGGGAAGGAAAGGAGGAATGAAATTTTTTACATTTATTTTAAATATTTTTAAATTCCGTTTATTCAAAAATGTTTTTTTTTTTTTACGTTGTGCCTAGTTTGAAAGGTTTGTTTAGCATCTTATGATTTGATAATTATGAAAACATATTCATCATCTCGGATTTCACGATTTAGACCTTCCCCCAGTTTAGATATTAATTTATATTTTTGGTTAAATATACACCGTGTAGGTACTGAATTCACAAACAAGTACTTTACCTACCTACTTGGATATGAAAAAACAATTAAAAAGTTTCGTGTGTGATGTAGCTTGTTGATGTAGTGGTCACGATGCTTACCTAGTAATCTGGTGGTAGATGGTTCGATCAGGACACCAGCAAAATAGTCCTATTATCATAGCATAAGATTTATGTTATTTTGAGAATAGTAAGAATATTGATGCGACACGCATTCCGTGTTCGCATCTCTATTTAAAAAAAAATATTAACGTACGCGGTTGCAATTAAAATAGATAAGCGATCACGTTCGCAGCATCACTATTCTTCAAAAAGAAGGCAAAACATGGAAGAAAAAAACGCCATAAGGTTAACAAAAACCTTTTAAAACGACGATCGTTGAAGGTTGCTCCTTTTTGCGGAGGCAGGGTAAATCGCTGAGCATTTCACATGGCAATTAGATTAAGTACCCACCTGCCAGCTCACCGTTTCTCCCCGGGTAGGTACCCACATCATCTGATCCTCCATTAAGGTCCAGCAGTCGATGTTTCCAAAAGGATTTGCCGCAAACCCAAACCTTTGCTGGGGGTTGCAAGCGGACGAGAAATGACATTTTCTTGCTCTTTCTATTTCGTTCTTCTAAAGAGGATTCAAGAAAAAAAAATCTCTGAAAGGTATCTTTCTTAGGCTGAACTTGAGTATATAAATGAAGTTTATTTAGTTTTTGTTTTTTGCGTTTGTTGCGTCATCTGACGAAGTTTCAATAAAAAACTAACCCATTAAAACGGAGTTTTTATTATACTTCCTTTCTCATTTTCTAGTGGAAACTGGTTTAGCGCTTAACCTACGCTTTGGGCTTCGGTCGGGCGACGCTACGAAAGGGAGTAATAAAAACTTTCCAAAAATCCAAAATTATACTATAATTATTAATTTCTTTAAAACTAAAATTTTTTGAGATCATTTTTATCGTTGCCACGAGTCTGCCTGCAAAGTTTCAGTTCGATTGGATCACGGGAAAAGGGTTAAAAATCGATCCAAAGTTTTTTCGACAGACAAGCAAGCAGACGCTACGAGTTAAAAGAAAGGGAGTAATAGCTTTATTTGCAATCCCTAGTCAGGACTGCTAGGAGTCATTATAATTTTATTTTATTGTGACTGAATGAACTAGCTAAAACCAGATTTAGTGGCTACCAGATGCGTCGAAATATTATCATACAACTGAGTAAGTTGTTTGAAATAACCATTAAAAATTTCTAAAAATCCAAAATTATACTATAATTATTAATTTTTTTTAACGAAAATTTTACAGATCTTCTTGATCGTCGCCACGAGTCTGTTTGCAAAATTTCAGCTCTATTGGATCACGGGAAAAGGGTCAAAAGTCGATCCAAATTTTTGACAAAAAAACAAACAGACAGACGCCACGAGTTAATATAAAGGGAGTAACAAGCCACAGAAGCAAGATAACGTGTAACAAACAGATGTTCAAATGAGAATTATCATGAGAATTTTTCTAATTTCATTTCTGTTCTCAAATTAATTTTAAAAGCATTCAGTGTTTTGAAATATAACGGCGAAATTAAGTGTCAAAGCATGAAAAATAATGATGTTATGTATGTAAGTAGCTTGTTGGTAAAGCAATATCGACTCTCGTCTGGTGATTACATACATATTTTGAGCCTCATTCCAGAACACTAGCAAGTTAGTCCTATTTTAATAGCACAAGCATTTAGCTTAGTTTGAAAATGGTAAGAATATTGATGCGACACACATTCAGTGTTCGCATCTCTATTTATAAAGAGGATTGTTTGAAACAGAATAATATTTTTTCTCGATAAGTGGTGCATAAATTATTACGCACAAAATGTTTAGTGCATAGAAAAACAAACGTTTTGTAATTGCATCTGTATAAAATATTATTTTATATAGAGTTGGATTTAATATAGAATATTTATGGATAGGAAACCAAAGAAGTAGAGTTAATATGATTTTTATGATACGAGACAAATGAAACACTTAAAATTAATTTCACTTTTCTTGATCACAAATGTCACTGGACACAAACTAAAATAGAGCGTTGTTCCGTAATTTTTACTGACTTCACACTAGTCACTCCTCTGAGGAACACTTTGTATTCGTCTTTTAGAATATTCGCCCATCTGTGGATCACTGTTGCACGTCGTTTCTATTGCACTTATTCGCTCAATCGAAACACTACACACGCGGTAGATACTCTGGTACTTTATTCGCTGCCCGTCAATACTCGCATGGGATCGCCGCTCGCTTATCTGTCAAATGTCAAAATCAGACTATATGCCTCGCGGCGTCACCGCGCCATGTGTATGGAATTCGAGTTCTAGAAGCTCCGCGGATATAGTCGCGCTTTCTACCACCGTCCAAATCATTCCAAAATTTGAAAGAGCGCTAGGAAATGTTTTTTTTTTAATTGAGATGCGAACACGGGATGCATGTCGCACTAATATTTTTACTATTGTTAAAATAATGATAAATAAGATGTCCTGATTGGAACCACCGACCACCAGATCACTAGACGAATTTCATGACACTACACCAACAAGCTACTCTTAATCCTCAACCATGTGCTGCTCCCTTCGTTTCTAGTATCTCGTGTCACTATTAAAGTTAGTTTCGTTAATTTTTATGAAATTGTATGTTGTTTATATAATTATGATTACGAATATCAACGATGACTATGGTTTTGCATTTAGGGTTCACTTTCATTAGATTCGACGAACAAAATATAAGAAAGCTGGTGCAAGACCATTAAAATGCAAAAACATTGTGGGCATGTCATTATATGGACAATTATTCATTAAAATTGCTATAAATCAATAACTCATCAAAATTGCTATAAATCAATAACTCATTAAAATTGCTTTAAATCAATAATTATTAAAATTGCTATAAATCCACTTAATTATTTACCTGCAATATATTTTATATTTAGGCATTTGTAAACATAAAATTACAAAACAAAGATTTTTGAAAATATAACTTCGCAAATACAATTGGCACAATCTTTTTCAAGTTTAAAAAAGAAAAAAATTTCTCTCAAATAATATTCGCCGATTTTTGTCCCCTCCCTTTGAGCTCTTCCCAGAAACTTTTGAGCAAAGATCAACAAACAACTACTCATTAACGAGTCAATTCGCATGAGGATTGAGCGCCGCAAGTTTCTGTTGAATAAACTATCTACTTTTGCGTTTCCCCGGAGACCACCCGGTAGCGTCACCAGTAGCGAATTCGTAAAATGAAAATGGCTGAAAATATTATCTTTACGGATCCAAGTTAAAAAAAATAGCATCGGCACTCTGTTCTCCCTAAAATAGCATGATCGTACGTTAATTAGTTAAAAGTGACTTCAAAATCTATATAGGTGAACAAGACCTACAATTTTGCAATTTACTGTACAAATTTTTTTCATTTTTTAAATTATAATTTTAAATAAAAAATACCGTCATTTTTGACGAGTTATAGCTAGTGTATGTCTATTTGAGTAGGTCTCATAAGAATTGTGCAGTGAGCGTTTGAAAATTTTAATTTTTTTCTTTACATACTAGTGATGGATCCGCTATGTGCTCACTACTACAATGTATTACTACATTACATTGATGTGTACACTTCACACCTTTTGAAGTGTAGTGCACACTTCAAAGTTATCGAATGTACGAGTACCTACATACTTCAAAGGGTACATTTTTTATGTGAAATTTTTGGGAAGTTGATGTAGATAAATGAAGAAATTTTCGAAAACTGAAACAACCCCCCCCCCATCGTTTTTGAAAATGCTCTAGTAGTACAGTTTTCAAGAAGCACTTCTTGCAGGTCATTACAATTTTGTAGTACTACAATTACTTCACTTCATTAGTACTACAATTTCGAAGTACTACAATTAGTTCACTTCATGTAGTTTTGACTACAAATGTAGTGTACACTTTGTAATCTTCAAACTAGCGAACGTCTATGTGTTGTAGTCTTCATTTTGAAATGTAGTTTTTCCCTTCGCTATTACATACCTACCAAGCTCGGGAAAGAAATAGCGAAAATAATTTATCTTAATATTATGAAGAAACCGATCATTTTGAATCTGGCCTTACTAAGATGAGATCAATTATTAGTGGTAGGTATGCTAGAGAGGTACATCTCAAGAAGTAAAAGTTCGAATAGAGATGGCAAGAAGTGCATTTCTCAGAATGAGACCGTTATTTTAATTAATTGTGACCTAAGCCTACAACTTGCGTGTTATATTTTTTGCCATATGGGCTTTTGGTATGGACACTTAACCGAGAAACTAATTCGCAAAGTCGAGGCTTTTGAGATGTGAATCTATAGACAATATTGAAAGTTTCCTGGGTGGATAGAGCGACGAATGATGAAGTTCTCCGGCGTATGGAAAAAGACCGAGAAGTGCTGCGAACTATCAAGATAAGAAATCTGGATTATTTCAGACGTATATGAGAGGACAAAAATATAGTCTAAACCAACTCATTATCCAGGGGAAAATAACTGGTAAAAGAATCGTAGGAAGACGCCTAGATGGCTGCGTAACTTGAAGGACTGGTATAATGATCGCCGACCTCCGATAGAAGGCGCCATAAGAAGAAGAAGAGAGTTACAGTCAATAAGCACCTTTGCACATTTTTAATTCCAGGTGTGTTTTCAAGTAAGGGATAAATTCTCTCAAATGATCTAATTCACGGAAGATTTTCAGTGTTTCCTTGAAATGGTAACACCTTCTGAATCAGCCCTTTATTAAGACTATTTTACAATTACTTCTAAATGAGAAACAGTTGTTAAGGCGCTTAATTAAAATATAACACTTGCCATATTTCTGGGTAACGTCCTAGAAGGCTTTTAATGGTTAATGTACCACTTTATTACATCTTTACGTAGCTGTTGGCTAAGAGAAGTTAAACAAAAAAAATGGAATTAGATCAGTTTCGTCATGGCGCGAGATTATTATGTCCTAAATTTTTGCTCCAATTTAATAAAAATTTATTCTACTTCATACATTCTTTTATATAAATATGCAAACACGGAATCGCGTCAGTATTCTTACTGTTTTCAAACTAAGCTAAACGTTTGTGCCATGAAAATAGAACTAACTTACTCATGTCCTGGAATGGGGCCCAAATCACCAGATCACTAGGCGAGCGTCATGACCACTACACCAACAAGCTACTACAAACATTAAAACAAAACAAGTAAACGGTGACCCTGACGTGATCGAATTACGTGTGTAACGCTTAGAGGTGTAGAAAATCGAGTCCATAGTGTACCAACGCGACATAATACTGATAGAACAAGAGATAGGCTGCTGGGATCTAAGAAAAAAATCGTCCTGGCCGATAGTAATGGTAGCGAAGGACAAGTACAAATTTTCTACAATATTCAAAATATTCAATGAAAATTGGTGGGATGGCTCAGAATACCGGACCATATTTAACTAATGCTCTAGGCAACTAGAAAAAACAGAAATGCGAATGCTTAGATGATCGAGAGAAGTATTACAGAAATATAGGGTTAAAATATCACGAATTCGTGGTAGCCTGAGTGTCACGAAAATAAACAATGAGCTGGAAGAACGACAATTGAGATATGGACACATGGGGTGAAGATCATACAATAAAGCAGGCAAATTTCTGTGGACTTCCAACGAAAGTCATCCAGAGGAAGACAATAATTCCTGGATGACGTAATGCACCAAAATCCTACAGATAAACGGCCTAGATGAAAACGATACTCAGAACCGAAGAAGATACAGCCTGAGAACGAGAAGAGCCGACCCCAACAGCCTACCTAGGCAATGAATAGGGATAGTGCTAGGCAGAAGAGAAGATTAAATTAAAATTGGCATACGAATCACACTGCGTTACGTTATGTAGCATCGTATCCTCAACTTACTCGATTGACCCAACTCAGCAATATTACCAGAACGATAACACTGTTCGACCTACATACGTATACTTGATTTTCATTAATTAATTAATTAATTAATTAATTTATTTATTTATTTATCTTCATCTTGTTACATGACATAGGAGATGGAGCCGCTCATCTTACTAGGAAGAACCTGTGCCGAGATGAGCAGCTGAACAATTTAGTGAGAACAAAAAATAATAAAGATATACAAAAAAATACTATATAACTATAAGATTAATTAATTAATTAATTGAGTATATAAATATAAAACATGGATAATAAGAATAGTATATATTGTAAAATACAAAAGCAATAGTGAAAGTACAGTAAAATATATAAAAAATCATATGCATGGGTAGTAACAGAATGTATATATAATAGCACAGTTAAAAGTATATTTAGGTATGTACCTATATAAGAAAATTAAATGAATGTTTGTGTATATTAAATAGTGATAAGAAATGAAGTTTTATGAGCAATAAATTGACAAGACATTATTGCATTACTGTATTGGGTCAAGTATGCACGAAACTGTGATTATGAAAATAATGAACGCAAATTTTTGTTGATCTTTTGAGCACTATTTGAACCTTCAAGGATGAATTTCGCGAAAGATATAACCTGCATATTGTTTTACACATCCCCAAGAAAACACAGATGCCTTTGTGTTTGTCTGTGTGCAACCCCCGTTAGCTTGCATCCTGTTACCCCAGGCAAGTTAATTAATTACATTCAGTCTACTGATTGCTTCCTCATTGGATCCCGACTCTTGGCCCTTTATTCTTACTAACTAACCATACCACATTTCTCTTTCACTTTAATATAGCTCATCATATACGCTCTTTGGTTGTTGCAGCTTTTAATATTTGGTTATCTGATTATGTCGGATTAAAATTCACAAAACTTAGAACCTTTCTAAGGAAATTAATTATATAAAATCAATATACATTATTCTCCGTATAATAAAGTCCATTACTAACGCTAGTAGATGGCTCCCTTAGTGATAAATTTACGCAAAAGCAATTAAATTTAAAAGAAGTAAAAGCAAAAAAAAAAACAATTTTCTATGTAAAAATGTCTATCTCTAATGCTACCAGATGGAATAAATAATGATGAGGTATAAAAAGTAAAAAAAATAACATAGTCCGTCACGCTACCAAACGGCTCAAATAATGATGAGGTAATAAATTAAATTTGGGTATAAAAAGCAAAAAAATAATTATCTCTCTGTAACAACGTCTGTCGCTAACGCTAACGTGCTGGGCTACATGGCGCTATTCTCACAGCCTCAACTTACGGCCAAAAGTACTTATTTTTTACTGGTAGTAAGTAAAAACAAAACATGATCGCTAACGATGATTGTTAAATTGGGTGAAAAACATAAACTATGTTGAATCTACGAGAGTATAATAATAATTTTATATTTCACTACTAGTTTGTTGTTATAATAATCTCTACAAAGTTAACACCAAATCCAACAACAAGGTTCGATAATCAGGCCAGCATTAAAAAAAATCCAACGCTTACTGGCTTGTTTCAACCAGAAAAGTGGGTAAGAAGAAATTTTAAAAATATAATAAAAAAAAAATAGTCACACAACATTCTAGAAACGAAGAAAAGAAAAAAAATTTACACCCCTAAATATAATAGCCCAAAATCTATTTATAATATTAGTTATTTATTTATTAAGAGTACAACAAAGTTATAATGATTTTTATATACCTAGCATAAAACACGTTTTGAAGTAAATAATTAAAAATAATAATAGAAATAAAATATATTTAAGAGATTCAGCCATCGGCCCATATTGGGGTTACCCTAACCCGACCCTGACCAGCGCATTAAACATTAATGTTGAGTTGTTAAATTATGACAGGGGTAAATAAAACAGATTGCAGACGGGATTTGAACCAGCGCCCTTTCTATTACCGGCAAACCACTCTCACCGCTGAGGGATGATGAGGAAGGTTGTTGTTGGCAGTTTCCTCTAAAACTTCTCCAACATTAATTATTAAATAATACGGGAAATTTGTTATTTTTAGTTCAAGTCAAAATGTATTTCTAGTATTAATTTGTATTTACTCCAACGCTTCCTGTCATTAGCACAAACTTATTAAAAATCTCTTCCGGCACTGGACGCCAGAATCCGATAAATTTATTTTAAGGGTGTTTTTTTAATTTTATTATAATTGTAAATACGCATATACAGGATTATTTGGAAAACATTAATAACCTAGGACTATATAGCTGCCATGATTGTGAGTCGAAATTGTTCAAGCTATCATGACCTAATATCAACAGTTAGGGAGATATGCGACATCAGAGTTTGCGTTTTTTTCTCAATATTTCTGACTTATTTTTTGTAAAATATTGGACTATCATTACAGTAACTTATATGGATTACGAAAAATTCATTTGATTCAATACATGTTAAATAAAATGATAAAAACCCTGAAAATTTTCCAATTTTGGAATGTTTTCAAATTGGAATTCGAAGGTTTTTATTTTTTATTTGACTTGTATTAAAGGGAATAAATTTTTCATATTCGATATACGTTACTGTAATGATAGTCCAATGTTTTACAAAAAATAATTCAGAAATATTGAAAAAATAATGCAAACTTTGATGTCGCATATCTCCATAACTAATGATATAAGGTCATAATAGTTTGAACATTTTCGACTCATAATCATAGCAGGAATATAGTCCTGTGAGGTTATGAATGTTTTCCAAATAACCTTGTATACAGAGATATTAATAAAACAAATATTTAATTCAAGCAGAAAAAATGGTTACGTCAACTCTCTAACTAAGAGCGTCCGCAGCGTGCACTTTAAATAAATACTCAGACAGTATTAGAGGCATTGAAAATAATGTCATACGGCAATAATACACAAAAACAAATCAGGATCAATATGTAGATGTTGTAAGTTTATACATACTCTGGGAGCGGGTAATGTAAGGTGTGTATATTGGTGCTGACTTTTCATAAAGTTCCTTAAAGAACTGCTAAACACGTCCACCCCAACCACGTCCTGGTTATATAAACTGCAAGTCCTAGTGATAGGGTTGTTTTGATGTAGTTACCATGGCGATCTGGTGATGTGTTTTAAGGTTCCGGAGACGAGGAGGCCGGAGTGTCTGATGGCTTTTGACTAATTATTACGTATTGTGGTTCAGGCGATCAACTCCCCTTGCAGATCCGTGGAAAAAGTTTGTAATCAGTAAATAGGAACATATGTACTTAGTCTTAAGATTTCACAATTTGTTTTCTCTTAACAATATTTTCTGATGTTTTTACAAATATAATTTGCTGTAAGGGAAAATGAAAATTAAAGTATTTTTTTCTAATTTCTTTGACTAATGTTAATTTTTTTTGGAAACTTTAATCAAAATCTGATAAGTACCTAGTACGAAATTTTCTTACATATACACACTAGTAGGTCATTAAATTTTAGAACGGAGTATGGTTTTGGGGTCTCCTGGAAGATTCATTGGTAGCTTGTTAGTTAAGTGATTAAGACTCATACTCAAACACAGTTGTAGCAGGTTCGATCCTTATTTCACACCAAAAATTTAATTATATTTTTCATGGCACAGGCGTTTAGCTCAGCTCAGCTTACAAATTAAGTAAGGTAGATATCTTTAAAGCCTCTGCAAAATAAAATTACATCCTACACCATCTAAATTCCTATCTGAGGATACGAATGAGCCGCATTTACCAAAAAAAAATTACTTAAAAATTACGTGGTTGTTGGTTAAGTGGTAAACATACTTACCTACTGATACAGTGGTCATGGGTTTAAGCCTTGTTACAGACCAGCAAGTGAGTCCTATTTTAATGGCACGGGCATTGAGCTTAATTCGAAAACAGTGCGATTATAATATGTACGTATAAAATGTATTTTTTTAATGTAAATAATAATAAAATATTAAAAACTAAACTTAAAAATATAATAAATCATTTCATTATATATTAGGGATAACGAGTGTCATACCTTCTAGGCAATTAAAATAGGTACAAAGGCGAAGATGAACTAACTAACTAACTAACTAACCATCACGCCGTTTCCCTGCAGGGGTAGGCAGAGAGGATTGAACGCCACACTCTTCTATCCTGGCACACCACTTTTGCTTCGGCCACATTCATACATCTTCTCATACACGTTCTACGGTTGTTGCGGCTTTTAACAGGGCCATACTCAAATACTTGTAGTACCTGATCGTGCCAGGTCTTTCGCGGACGCCCTCTATTCCTGTTGCCTTCAACATTCGCCTCATATATTTTCTTAACCATCCTTTCCTCGTTCATACGTTCCACATGACCAAACCATCTCAGCACTTCTTTCTTTATTCTATCTACCAAGATGAAGATGAAGAGGGCCTTATATTTTTAAATAGAATATATAAATTAACAAAAGCAATCTTACACAAAGTCATGAGAAGTTAATTAAAAATAAGGTATAAAATAATAAAAGAGATAAATAAAAATAAAGGAATGGAAAGCCAAAAAAAAAATTATGCCACCGTGTGCAAAAAATGATGAGGTATAAAATAAAAAAGGTGTATAAAAATAAAAATATAATTAATATAAATTAACTATGTTTCACCACTTTTTGAAAAATATCAACATGTTTCAGAGCCCATGGCCCCTTCGTCAAGATACAATTGTATACAATTATTAGTACAATATTGTATCCTGACAAAGGGGCCATAGGCTCTGAAACATATTGATATTTTCAATATAAAAAGCGCTGAAAACAAAGTTCATTTTTGTTAATTATATTAATAATGTCACAACAAAATTATTTTGCTCATTTTAAAGAAAATAAAAATTAATCACAATTTTCTGTTTGACAATGTCCGTCACTAATACTAGATGGAAAAAATAATGGTGGGATATAAAAAATACATAATTCTCTATGTTTGAATGTCCGTCACTAATGCTACAAGTTGACGCAAGAGATGATGAGGTGTAAAAGAATAATGGCGTATATAAAGAAAAAAGCATAATTGTCTGTGTAACAATATCCAAAAATATTACTACGCTACTTTAGATATCGCTGTTTTCACAGCCTTATCTCGCGGCCAAAATACAGTAAAAGTACATCATTTTTAGGGGTTGTAGCTAGTTTATTCAGTCACAATAAAAGAAAATTATAATGACTCCTAGCAGTCCTGACTAGGGATTGCAAATAAAGCTATTATTCCCTTTCTTTTAACTCGTAGCGTCTGCTTGCTTGTCTGTCGAAAAAACTTTGGATCGATTTTTTACCCTTTTCCCGTGATCCAATCGAGCTGAAACTTTGCAGGCAGACTCGTGGCGACGATAAAAAATTATCTAACAAATTTTAGTTTTAAAAAAATTAATAATTATAGTATAATTTTGGATTTTTAGAATTTTTTTATTACTTCTTTTCGTAGCGTCGTCCGACTCGAGCCCAATGCATGGAGAGAGCAAACCTGTTTCAACTAGTAAATGAGAAAGGGAGTGTAATAAAAACTTGGTTTTTGTGGGTTAGTTATTTTATTTTTAAAATAAACCGGTAAATTAAAAAGGTTTTTAAACGTCGTTCATTCTTGATTCTCGTCGCATCGACTGCAAGTCTTGGTGAAAGGATATATCGACAAGAGTCGCCACTGGCCGGCCATTAAATATTCCTTTACACCCTCGGGACTAGCTGATGTTTACTTTCAATTACGCTGATAAGGGCGGTAGTAGCGGAGTGGTAGTCAGAAAGCAACTAATGTTGCCTCAGGGAACGAGAGTGGTCAATGTAATTGTAAAATAATTGTAACGTAAAGTAACGTCGATTTTGTAAATGATCAAATCGAATCGATTTATTGTAAAGGCTGACTGAAGAAAGGCAATATTATAATCACTTTAGTGACAAATATTTTAACACGAGATTTTTAGAATGAGAAGAGGAGTACGATGGAGAAGTAGGTTCTGGAACGATCGTAAGAATGGCAGACTATAGAGGCGCAAAAATAGCAAGAGATCAAGAACCCCAGGGAAACAGACGTCCAAGTCGACCACTAAAAAGATGGAGGGGCAGTTCGTAGTCCAATTCCCAAGAGGAGATTTTTATAAAGCGAATTAGAGGAGATTAATGAATAGATTAATTTTTTATTAATTATTATTATTATTAATAGCTCTAGTCCGTCGAAAATGACATATAAATTTCAGATTTCAACGTTCTGGCGGTTTAAAAAATAAATAATAAGAGGGTGAAATGTCCCAACACTAGAATCAAAGTGTCACAAATGATAATATAATATATATATATACATCTATAAATATATATATATAATATATATATATAGTAATACATATATATTAAAATCATATATAACAATACATCTATCTTCGTCTCGTCTCGCTCTCATCTAATCTCTCTCCTCTCTCTCTCCTCTCTCTCTCTCTCTCTCTCTCTCTCCATCCCCTCTCATACACATCTCTATCTGCTCTCTGTCTGCCTTATGAAAAGGTTATTTTTCGGGAACTTCGCGGATTTGTAAAAATATCTTATTTTGGCGCTATATTTCGGTTACACTTGGATAACCATTTTCAAGCTGGTCTCTCTGACAGTTCAGAGATAATTAGAATCCAGCTTGAAAATGGTATCCAAGTGTAACCGAAATATAGCGCAAAAATAAGATATTTTTACAAATCCGCGAAGTCCCCGAAAAATAACCTTTTCATAATGCATTTACCTCTTCGCGAAAACTTCTATTTAAACATATATATTGTGACGTAGCAACCTTTGTTCGTCACACCTCTTCGCGAAACCTCTGAAAAAATGAATTTATATTATACGAGGCTTGATAAAAAATTCGCGATTTTTTTTAAATTCGCGGGCTGTCAATTCGTAGATGAGAAAAAAGAACCGCGAATGTCGATGTTTTGCCAACTTCGAGAAGATAAATGTAGAATCGCTGAATATTGCGTTCAAGAAGTTATTGAAAAAATCTCTCGCAAGAATAGGTATATTTTGTTTGATGGGGGCTATTTTGAAGAGCATAGTAAATAATACTGATGAATATGTGAAGATATTTTGAGAAAAAATAAAATCTTGTACAATGTGTTGTGCATATATTTTTGTTAAATTATTTATAACAATTCTTCAACTATGTTCTCAGTGTGTTTTTTCACAATTAACATTACGCTACGGTATGCCAGATGGCACTTTT